>WNWK01003806.1:0-155802 GCA_009830355.1 Cherax destructor
TTTGAGGTGGAAGCCTAGTCCTGAGCCCTCTTGGGGTGGGGGTGTTGCATGCAAAGAGTATGTAACCTTTATTCGGAGCATGTTAAACACACCCACATAGGCTCCCCTCCAACCAGCGAACCATCGTTAAGGGTTTGGTGATGGGGCCCCATCATCAAATCAACGACTCGGTTCAGCCAATTAAAATGTGAGTTTAACAATGACAAAGGTGACGTGGTTACCACTCGCGGTTTGTCATTGAAATTCCAGCATAGAGCTGGTTGTGGAAAGTTGTCTGTCTTTTGGCTGTTGCTTAGCCTAGACAACTGTGGCGTGCACTAAACACTACTCCTTTGTATATAGTGTACATATGTGTAAATATCACTTTGTTACATTTGGTGAAGGAAAAGACAAAAGTCTGGAATTAATCTAACTGATTTTTTGAAGGAAATACAATTTCAATACATCTTCTACTGTGTTTCTTTGCTCCAAGCTCCCTTTACACTCAGGTTAACAGGCCATTGAACCTGAGGTTGTAATACCCAGTCTCATGGAACTCGGTGTTCATCAAGAATTGCAAGAAGCCCCTGTCGCTTCTTGCAAAATACAGATGTAGTATACACAGACTTTGCAAAAGCTTTCGACAAGTGTGACCATGGCGTAATAGCACACAAAATGCGTGATAAAGGAATAACAGGAAAAGTTGGTAGATGGATCTATAACTTCCTGACAAATAGAACACAAAGAGTAATAGTAAACAGAGTAAAGTCCCAGGCAGCTACGGTAAAAAGCTATGTTCCACAAGGCACAGTACTCGCTCCCATTCTATTCCTCATCCTTTGCGGATGACACTCGGATTGTCATGGCAGTGACCTCCATTGAAGACACTGCAAAACTCCAAACGGACATCAACCAAATCTTAAAATGGGCCACATTAAACAATATGAAGTTCAACGAGAAATTTCAACTACTCAGATATGGAAAACTTTAGGAAATAAAAAATTTATCAAGGTATACAACAAATTCTAACCATACAATAGAGCGAAAAAGAAATGTAAAGGACTTAGGAGTTATAATGTCAGAGGATCTCGCCTTTGAAGACCACAACAACGTATCTACCTCATTGGCTAGGAAAATGATAGGATGGATAATGAGAACCTTCAAAACTAGGAATGCCAAGCTTATGATGACACTCTTCAAATCACTTGTTCTCTCTAGGCTGGAATACTGTTGTACACTAACAGCCCCCTTCAAGGCTAGTGACATTGCAGACCTGGAGAGTGTACAAAGAACACCTAAATTACTGGGAATGGTTGAAGGTCTTTGATCTGTATTCCCTGAAATGCAGGCGAGAGAGATACATGATAATATACACTTGGAAGGTCCTGGAGGGATTGGTACCAAATCTGCACACGAAAATCACTCCCTATGAAAGCAAAAAACTCGGCAGGAGATGCAACATTCCCCCGATGAAAAGCAGTGGCGCCACAAGTACACTGAGAGACAACACCATAAGTGTCCGGGGCCCAAGACTGTTCAACTGCCTCCCAGCATACATTAGGGGGATTACCATTAGACCCCTGGCTGTCTTCAAGAAGGCACTGGACAGGCACTGTGGAGAAAATTCTCCAAAAGGAGAGGGGGTATCAGCCCTTTCTGCCCTTGTCAAGGGCCCTACACTTTCCAGCCCTAAGAAAGAGCCAGACGACGTGTCTGGCTTCAAAAACAACTTAATTATTAACAGATGAAAGGACCACAGTATGTCACGTGTTGTCTGACCAAGTAGCAACGAGTATATACGAGTCAATAGACATTTGAGATAAATGTGACTATACCTTAGCAAGAAAGTTTTAGGAAACTGTTGTATCAGTTTCTACACTTGACAATACAATCATGTGTTCCAGTGATCAAAGTATTTAGAGAAGACAAGCATTTGAATTACCACTTGTAGCAGCATGTAGCAATTGTTGAAATTGTGCTGATGTCAGTGATGCCAAGCATTGCTGAGGCATGAGGGCGTCAGATTGAACTCTGCCATGGAAGAGACGGGTTATACGGCGCGAGGGGATTTAATCTAACAAAAGACATTAGTCGTGGACGTCCGTGCGCTTATTCAATCTCCACTATCGTCGGGAAATCGGATAAGAACTCTGTTCCAGCGCGTTTAGTGTTAACAATAAAATCGCGGTATATTCAGAAGTGTGCTCAACTTCTTACTACTGCAAAAAAACTTAAATTGTTGAATGTAGAGAGACAATTGTGAGTACTTCGTCTAACCAGGCAGTGACTCTTCAGCAGCATTCTCCAATCAAGAAAGCGATATCCGGGTGTGAATTAAGGGTCCGTTACAAATACCCAGGTAAGTCTGCTCAGACATGTATATGTTCAGAAGGCTGCGCAGTTGGGGAACATGTTCATAATCTAGGCAGATTTATCATTCACCCGGTTATACGCGGGCGATCCGCCCAAACAGTCCATTCAATGACTGATTATATGGCATACGCTCCTTTGGGGCAATAATATAAGTCTCATGTGTGATTTTATTACACCATACAGCCCTGTGGGGGATGTGAACGTCTGCACCAAACAACGGCTATTGGGATGGCTGGATAGTCGTGGATGCATCTTCAAGCTAAGTATAGCAACATTTACAGTCCATTTTATCTTAGGGGTACATTCCCCCACAGGCACCTAAAGTCATTACCTGACCAACTGGGCTGTGGTTCGTACATCAGTTTGCGTGCAGCCGATAGTAACAGCCTGGTTGATCAGACCCTGATCCACAATGAGGCCTGGTCTCAGACCTGGCCGGGGGGGCGTTTGTCCCCGAAACCCTCTCCAGGTAAACTCCAGACGTCTCCTCTCCTGCACACACGACCCCAAGCTGTCTGCAGCACAATATACAAAGTCATCAGTTGTTGAATCAACATCAAAATACAAGGTAGGCAGTGCTCCAGCTGTCACTGAAAGGTATATTCTCATTGCTGGGGTCCAGGGAATAAACCCTGGACTTTAATATAAAAAAATTTTGCTTTTTTTTTTTTTTTTTTTTAAATTTGCCAGTCCTCCGTCAACTGCCTGAGAAACATCATATTAGAGAACACAAAAGGTTTCTTTTCGTTACTAAAAGGAATTGGGCAGACAGGATAACCGGTGACCACTTGTATATGTTAATCATCCAGCTATTTATATTTCGGTTCTGCAAGTGGTTTTCTTCTTATTGTAAACCCACAGTGCTACGACCCTGCTGCTAGGACAATAAACATACACACCTCTTTAGTCCAGCTGTAGACACATATCAGGAGCCACTTTATTAGCATCCTCTCTGCCAACATTAGCAGCTTCATTACCAACATCTCTGCCAACATTAGCAGCTTCATTACCAACATCCTCTCTGCCAACATTAAACGCTTCATTACCAATGTTTGTGAGCTCATTGATCATTCTGACGTGATCGCCATTAAGACATTTTTGGATGACAGGACTGCGGAGAATTTTACTAAAATTTCTGGCTACAAATTCAGACCATACATAAATTGTAGTAATAAACTGACCTCACTGGCAGTAAGGTAAAATGTAGACTCCATCTTATTATAACTATTTAGGACCTCAACCAACAACTCATAGATAAATTTTGATGAACTTCTTTCAGTATTTGAATGTAAAACTCTGTTCGTTTCCTTGCTCGTATCTCTGGCTTCTACTTGATCCCATTAGTGACTGATTTACCTAAAGTTACTTGCAAAACCTTTTAATAATGTTCGTTAATGTGCTCATAAGGTTGTCTTTACCACGTTGAAGATACCATCAGAACGAGTTGAGATACTTCTCGCACCTGACTGTGAAAAACTAAATTGTCCAGGTATTTACTCAGAGCTTCTCACCTTCGAATGAAATACTCTTTGGCACAGCGATGTTAGAAACCAATTGAATGGATTCGTGATGTATAGAAGCAGCAGCTTGTATACCACAGGACGGGAAGCTGTCAGCAACCACACACCTATGACACTCTTCCTTCCTAGAATGATTCCAGTTTGTGGTTTGTTTGAAAGGTTTTTAAACAATGAAGTAAAGTTGATTGACCAATTGAAATCTTGTGTCACAGATGGTTACTTCATTTTGTGCCACGGCTGGTTACTTCATCTTGTGCCACAGCTGGTTACTTCATCTTGTGTCACATCTGGTTACTTCATCTTGTGCCACAGCTGGTTACTTCATCTTGTGCCACGGCTGGTTACTTCATCTTGTGCCACAGATGGTTACTTCATCTTGTGCCACGGCTGGTTACTTCATCTTGTGTCACAGATGGTTACTTCATCTTGTGCCACGGCTGGTTACTTCATCTTGTGCCACGGCTGGTTACTTCATCTTGTGCCACAGCTGGTTACTTCATCTTGTGCCACAGCTGGTTACTTCATCTTGCGCCACAGCTGGTTACTTCATCTTGCGCCACAGCTGGTTACTTCATCTTGCGCCACAGATGGTTACTTCATCTTGTGCCACAGATGGTTACTTCATCTTGTGCCACAGATGGTTACTTCATCTTGTGCCACAGATGGTTACTTCATCTTGTGCCACAGATGGTTACTTCATCCTGTTCCCTATTTGTATGTTTCATAACTAAAGATTTCAATATTGATGTGTTCTAAATAACTGAGCTAATAAATCATAAATAAGAACTCTTAGTTATGTGGATCATTGCAATTTCAAAATTGACTGGAATATATTAATTATTAGAAGAAACAAGTTCAAGTGTTTTCTCCTGTGTGAAATAAAAAGGGATTTAAATACTTTATATACTTATAGCTACGTGACTGACATCGTCAGGAAAAGCTTTTAAATAAACTAAGGTAGGTAACAACTCTTTGTTGCTAAAATAACGTAGCATACCTTAAGCAATCTTGCAGTAACATCATTGCTGAGAGAGAGAGAGAGAGAGAGAGAGAGAGAGAGAGAGAGAGAGAGAGAGAGAGAGAGAGAGAGAGAGAGAGAGAGAGAGAGAGAGAGAGAGAGAGAGAGAGAGAGAGAGAGAGAGAGAGCGAGAGCGAGAGAGAATAATGACATTAACGATATAAAGTCAGATGACCAAATAAAATCGCTAGCTGACAGATGGCTCCAACTTCATCATGTTTCCTATTTGTATGTCTCATTACAATTAAAAGGTTTCAAATGATCTAGTGTAGGTACAAGCTTTTAGCTTGTAAATAAAGTTAGGAACCTTAAACCTTGTAAAACCCTGTGTAACAGAGAGAGAGAGAGTACCACAACCATCATATGCTCGTCACAACAACACTAACAACACTACTAGCCTCAACACTGTGGCT
Organism: Cherax destructor; assembly: GCA_009830355.1. Lineage (NCBI taxonomy): Eukaryota > Metazoa > Arthropoda > Malacostraca > Decapoda > Parastacidae > Cherax > Cherax destructor. Next base: position 5,304 of record WNWK01003806.1, read on the forward strand.
GACTAACATTCATAATAGGTGACCTCACAATGACTTACGTATGAGATAGGTTTAACAACTTCCGCGCTCTCCCACTAACATTCATTTATGCTTCATTTATGGAGCTTCGTTAATACGCTCGTCGCAAATATTTGTCTTTTTTCATGGTAGCTTACTTAATGTTACTAGCAGCAAGAGTACTGTGTGAGGTTCAGTGCTTCACGCTACAAGCAGCAAGAGTACTGTGTGAGGTTCAGTGCTTCACGCTACAAGCAGCAGGAGTACTGTGTGAGGTTCAGTGCTTCACGCTACAAGCAGCAAGAGTACTGTGTGAGGTTCAGTGCTTCACGCTACAAGCAGCAAGAGTACTGTGTGAGGTTCAGTGCTTCACGCTACAAGCAGCAGGAGTACTGTGTGAGGTTCAGTGCTTCACGCTACAAGCAGCAAGAGTACTGTGTGAGGTTCAGTGCTTCACGCTACAAGCAGCAGGAGTACTGTGTAAGGTTCAGTGCTTCACGCTACAAGCAGCAAGAGTACTGTGTGAGGTTCAGTGCTTCACGCTACAAGCAGCAAGAGTACTGTGTGAGGTTCAGTGCTTCACGCTACAAGCAGCAAGAGTACTGTGTGAGGTTCAGTGCTTCACGCTACAAGCAGCAGGAGTACTGTGTGAGGTTCAGTGCTTCACGTTACAAGCAGCAAGTGGATTGTGTGAGGTTCAATACTTCACGCTACAAGCAGCAAGTGTATTGTGTGAGGTTCAGTGCTTCACGCTACAAGCAGCAAGAGTACTGTGTGAGGTTCAATACTTCACGCTACAAGCAGCAAGTGTATTGTGTGAGGTTCAATACTTCACGCTACAAGCAGCAAGTGTATTGTGTGAGGTTCAATACTTCACGCTACAAGCAGCAAGTGTATTGTGTGAGGTTCAATACTTCACGCTACAAGCAGCAAGTGTATTGTGTGAGGTTCAATACTTCACGCTACAAGCAGCAAGTGTATTGTGTGAGGTTCAATACTTCACGCTACAAGCAGCAAGTGTATTGTGTGAGGTTCAGTGCTTCACGCTACAAGCAGCAAGAGAATAATTCAAATCACTAATTACTAGAGCACTTAGTGTGGTTACATAGTTCAAGATCACTAGTAAATAGAGAAATGTGTACGGTAGGATAATTCAAGCCACTAGTAACTAGATAATTGTCTGGCAGTATAATTCAAACCACTAGTAACTAGATATTTATGCCTGGTAGAGTAATTCAAGCCACTAGTAAGAATTGTGTGTGGTAGCATAATTGAAGCCATACGCAGCTAGAGTATTGTGTGGTAGCATAGTTCTTGTCACAAGCAGCTAGAGTATTGTGTGGTAGCATAGTTCTTGTCACAAGCAGCTAGAGTATTGTGTGGTAGCATAGTTCTTGTCACAAGCAGCTAGAGTATTGTGTGGTAGCATAGTTCTTGTCACAAGCAGCTAGAGTATTGTGTGGTAGCATAGTTCTTGTCACAAGCAGCTAGAGTATTGTGTGGTAGCATAGTTCTTGTCACAAGCAGCTAGAGTATTGTGTGGTAGCATAGTTCCTGTCACAAGCAGCTAGAGTATTGTGTGGTAGCATAGTTCCTGTCACAAGCAGCTAGAGTATTGTGTGTGGCATCATACTTCACGTCATTAGAAAATTAGAATATTGTTTCTCGTAGCATAACCCACATCACAATAAGTTAAGAGTACTCCAAACTGTGGTGCGTTTATCCCAGGGGTACGTGTATCTCAGGGGTACGTGTATCCCAGGGGTACGTGTATCCCAAGGGTACGCGATGCAATTTTCAGGGGATACGCAAGTGATTTATAATTTTCTGTGTTTTGTTTTCATAATTTGTGTTTTAAATTTATTTCTTTATATTGAGTATTTCACAGGAAAATGTAAATACTTGCTTAACACATTCACTCTGGATGCGCACAAACTTTCTGATTACGTGTAATAGGAATTTGTTGATTTTGCGAATAACTCGTCTGCTTGGGATGCTCATGAAATTCTAAAACTTACTAAATTCTGGTTACAGACAAGCCAGTCATATTCCCTGGTTGCCAATATAACCACAACAATACTTTTAACATTTCTCACAGCGAGGCTATGTAAATATGGATTCTCTGTTTCGTACAACATTAAGACAACACTTCGTGTTCTTTGTGGACTCTGACCTCAGGGCGGCTGTCAGATGCTAAACCTAGAAATGAAGTCCAGACTTTGAGTAAGTCTTCACATCTTTCACAATGAATTTCCCAGGAGTTAAAACAAATGTAAAACATTTCATATCATGATTAACAATCTGTAATTCATGACTAAATTAACATATTTAAAAATGTGTTTTCTTAATTCGTAGATAACAACTTTTTTTTTTTACAAGTATCATTATTGTCATATTGCGTATATTAATTCATAATAATAATTTCTCTGTGAATAGACAAAGGTTTTGCTTATCAAGTTTATCTTGTTGAAAATGGAATAAAATACACAGTTGTACGTGTCTTAATCTTCATCAAGTTTTTCTTCTTATTAACATTACCTATACATTAACATTACCTATACATAACATCGGTATACTCTTAAAATTTCAGTGTTCAGTGTCTTTATCCCAGACATTATTTGCTCAAAGTTATATTTCACTCTTATAAAAAGGGCTACATGATTGATAATAAAAATAATCAAGATGTAAACAATCGACAGTTGTTTGGGAACCACTGAAGTAGAGTATTGTTAGTGTCAGCAGACTTCCTGTCTCAAGAAATTAAAATATTTTGTGTGATAGTAGTTAGAAAATCATTATGGCAACTTCCTTCATATAACAAACATCCAGTGTATTGTGTGGTTCCAAAATTCACATCACAAAAAGCTAGAATTATAGGCACAATATATTACAGTAAGAATTGATCGTCCCCTGAAATCATTTAGATTATTTTTAAACGAGTTTAAATATGACTGAAATAAGAAGCTTAAGCATAGGAATTAACATGGTCTTGATAGCACTAGTCTCTGCTATGGTCCTTACCACACACCAATTCAGGAAAAAAGGCCTACCTCTCAACTTCCTATGGTTTTAGCCACACGCCTATATATGAGTGGAGATCTGCCTTCTAGCTTACTAATGCCGTATGTAGGAGAGCAAGATCATCTTACAGCACTCTGTGCTCCTATTTACGTGCCTAACCAGAAGAATTCTGCTTTACAGCTTACGATAGGTCTATCCACATGCCTATCCAGAAGAAACCAACATTTCATCTTATTGGGGCTCAATCTACACGCCTATCAATGAGAGCATTTCCTCCCAGCTTGCTATAGTTTGGTCAACACGCCAAAAAGAGAGACCTGTAAATTCTCCTTTAACAATTAAGGAGAATGAACCCGTGTATTTTTTTATTTGAGAAATAAAGGTACTAATAAAATTTGGAAAAAACTGGTATAGTAATGTTATCATCACTCCATGCACTGTGAGGTGCATGGAGTGCACATGCCCAGTGTACAACACATGCCCAGTGTACAACACATGCACAGTGTAAAACACATGCACAGTGTGCAACACATGCACAGTGTACAACACATGCCCAGTGTACAACACATGCCCAGTGTACGACACATGCCCAGTGTACGACACATGCCCAGTGTACGACACATGCCCAGTGTACGACACATGCCCAGTGTACGACACATGCCCAGTGTACGACACATGCCCAGTGTACGACACATGCCCAGTGTACGACACATGCCCAGTGTACGACACATGCCCAGTGTGACACATGCCCAGTGTACGACACATGCCCAGTGTACGACACATGCCCAGTGTACGACACATGCCCAGTGTACGACACATGCCCAGTGTACGACACATGCCCAGTGTACGACACATGCCCAGTGTACGACACATGCCCAGTGTACGACACATGCCCAGTGTACGACACATGCCCAGTGTACGACACATGCCCAGTGTACGACACATGCCCAGTGTACGACACATGCCCAGTGTACGACACATGCCCAGTGTACGACACATGCCCAGTGTACGACACATGCCCAGTGTACGACACATGCCCAGTGTACGACACATGCCCAGTGTACGACACATGCCCAGTGTACGACACATGCCCAGTGTACGACACATGCCCAGTGTACGACACATGCCCAGTGTACGACACATGCCCAGTGTACGACACATGCCCAGTGTACGACACATGCCCAGTGTACGACACATGCCCAGTGTACGACACATGCCCAGTGTACGACACATGCCCAGTGTACGACACATGCCCAGTGTACGACACATGCCCAGTGTACGACACATGCCCAGTGTACGACACATGCCCAGTGTACGACACATGCCCAGTGTACGACACATGCCCAGTGTACGACACATGCCCAGTGTACGACACATGCCCAGTGTACGACACATGCCCAGTGTACGACACATGCCCAGTGTACGACACATGCCCAGTGTACGACACATGCCCAGTGTACGACATGCCCAGTGTAGACACATGCCCAGTGTACGACACATGCCCAGTGTACGACACATGCCCAGTGTACGACACATGCCCAGTGTACGACACATGCCCAGTGTACGACACATGCCCAGTGTACGACACATGCCCAGTGTACGACACATGCCCAGTGTACGACACATGCCCAGTGTACGACACATGCCCAGTGTACGACACATGCCCAGTGTACGACACATGCCCAGTGTACGACACATGCCCAGTGTACGACACATGCCCAGTGTACGACACATGCCCAGTGTACGACACATGCCCAGTGTACGACACATGCCCAGTGTACGACACATGCCCAGTGTACGACACATGCCCAGTGTACGACACATGCCCAGTGTACAACACATGCCCAGTGTACAACACATGCCCAGTGTACAACACATGCCCAGTGTACAACACATGCCCAGTGTACAACACATGCCCAGTGTACAACACATGCCCAGTGTACAACACATGCCCAGTGTACAACACATGCCCAGTGTACAACACATGCCCAGTGTACAACACATGCCCAGTGTACAACACATGCCCAGTGTACAACACATGCACAGTGTACAACAATGCCAGTGTACAACACATGCCCAGTGTACAACACATGCCCAGTGTACAACACATGCCCAGTGTACAACACATGCCCAGTGTACAACACATGCCCAGTGTACAACACATACAGTGTACAACACATGCCCAGTGTACAACACATGCACAGTGTACAACACATGACAGTGTACAACACATGCACAGTGTACAACACATGCACAGTGTACAACACATGCACAGTGTACAACACATGCACAGTGTACAACACATGCACAGTGTACAACACATGCACAGTGTACAACACATGCACAGTGTACAACACATCACAGTGTACAACACATGCACAGTGTACAACACATGCACAGTGTACAACACATGCACAGTGTACAACACATGCACAGTGTACAACACATGCACAGTGTACAACACATGCACAGTGTACAACACATGACAGTGTACAACACATGCACAGTGTACAACACATGCACAGTGTACAACACATGCACAGTGTACAACACATGCACAGTTGGGACAACACATGCACAGTGTACAACACATGCACAGTGTACAACACATGCACAGTGTACAACACATGCACAGTGTACAACACATGCACAGTGTACAACACATGCCCAGTGTATGCAACACATGCACAGTGTACAGACAGTGTCAACATCACAGTGTACAACACATGCACAGTGTACAACACATGCACAGTGTACAACACATGCATAGTATACAACACATGCACAGTGTACTTGGGGTATAGACCTTCCCATCAAGTTCAAGAACAGATGATGATTACCTTTAGAAAACCCAAGAGCTATAACCCAACACTCTCAAGAAGCGTAAAATGTGTAAATAGCATCTCAAAAGACCTAAGAGTCGAAACCAGTTATTATAGAGTTACGAGATAAAACTAGTATAGAAAATAGTTTTGAATTAACACTAATAAAAACAAAAGAGCGTGAAGACACAGCACACTGTGCATGTATCCATGTTAGCGTGAAGACACAGCGCACCGTGCATGTATCCATGTTAGCGTGAAGACACAGCACACCGTGCATGTATGCATGTTAGCGTGAAGACACAACACATTGTGCATGTATCCATTTTAGCGTGAAGACACAGCACACTGTGCATGTATCCATGTTAGCGTGAAGACTCAGCACACTGTGCATGTATCCATGTTAGCGTGAAGACACAGCACACTGTGCATGTATCCATGTTAGCGTGAAGACACAGCACACTGTGCATGTATCCATGTTAGCGTGAAGACACAGCACACTGTGCATGTATCCATGTTAGCGTGAAGACACAGCACACTGTGCATGTATCCATGTTAGCGTGAAGACACAGCACACTGTGCATGTATCCATGTTAGCGTGAAGACACAGCACACTGTGCATGTATCCATGTTAGCGTGAAGACAAAGCACACTGTGCATGTATCCATGTTAGCGTGAAGACAAAGCACACTGTGCATGTATCCATGTTAGCGTGAAGACACAGCACACTGTGCATGTATCCATGTTAGCGTGAAGACACAGCACACTGTGCATGTATCCATGTTAGCGTGAAGACACAGCACACTGTGCATGTATCCATGTTAGCGTGAAGACACAGCACACTGTGCATGTATCCATGTTAGCGTGAAGACTCAGCACACTGTGCATGTATCCATGTTAGCGTGAAGACAGCACACTGTGCATGTATCCATGTTTCTTGGACTAACACACCTTGAAACACATCATGTATCAAAGACACAGCTATTACTACACCTGAGTTAGCGGCTCTCAAAATTTCGATAGAAAATTAATTAATTAATGGATTATCCATCTTTAATCATTTTCGAATTTTTCAATTTTTTAAGTTTTGTTTTCTCCGTCATAATCTAGAATAAAATCTGAACAAATCTTCAAGAATTATAGTATATTTTTAAAAAAACTGTCAGCACAAGTTAGTCACATGATATATATAACGATAGATGTATTTCCTCTCAGTGTACATATATTCTGAGTTTATTTAAATCTCTATTTTAAGGACTAAAGTATTCTTGTGTGCTGGTGAAACGTTATGAGTAGCCTTAATGAGCGTAATGAAGTCGATAGGCGTTAAATCCCATTAAGGGTCGACTGAGTGCCGGGCTGCCTAAGAGTGTTTGTGTCAAGAAATCCCTCTTCAGTGCCCCGACTACACTGGCCATTGCAAAGTGCAGGTTTGGAATACTTAGTCTCTCCTTCGCACACTCCTTCGGTTCCATCCAATAGCTGGGAATAGTTCCTCAGGATATTCACTTCTTCAAACTGCATATATATCTTCAGTCCATATTCGCTTCTTTAGAGCAAATGCATCTCTACAGTGAATACACAGTTATTCAATTTATATAAGCTACTTTGGTGTGTATTTATTTATTTATACCGAATATATACCTGTCTTCAGTTTACTGTATATACCCTCTGGCTTGAATCTGAGAGCTGGGCAAGTCGTTCTTTTCTAACTTCTAACCATATCATTCCATTATACATCTCTCTCTCTCTCTCTCTCTCTCTCTCTCTCTCTCTCTCTCTCCGCCTTTCACCCTTTCTTTCTCCTCCACCCTTTCCTCCTACCTTTTATCTTTCCTCTCCCCTTTACCCTCTTTGCCCTCCACTCCCTTCCTTCACGCCATCCTCACTTCCTCTCTCTCTCTCTCTCTCTCTCTCTCTCTCTCTCTCTCTCCTCTCTCTCTCTCTCTCTCTCTCACAAACACACACACACACAGGAAGGCAAATCCTGTGTAACAAACCTTCTAGAGTTCTATGATAAAGTAACAGAGGTAAGGCAGGAGAGAGAAGGGTGGGTTGATTGCATTTTCCTGGACTGCAGGAAGGCCTTCGACACAGTTCCTCACATGAGATTAGTAAAGAAGTTGGAAGAACAAGCAGGTATAACAGGAAGGGCACTGGAATGGATCAGGGAATACCTCAAAGGGAGGCAACAACGGGTCATGGTGCGTGGTGAGGTATCACAGTGGGCGCCTGTGACGAGCGGTGTACCGCAGGGGTCAGTCCTAGGACCAGTGTTATTCCTGGTATATGTAAATGACATGACGGACGGGATAGACTCAGAAGTGTCTCTATTCGCGGATGATGTGAAAATAATGAGGAGAATCACATCGGAAGAGGACCAGGCAGGGCTGCAAACAGACCTGGACAAGCTCGACATCTGGTCTAGCAACTGGCTTCTCGAATTCAATCCCTCCAAATGCAAAGTCATGAGGATCGGAGAAGGGCAAAGAAGACCGCTGACAGAGTACAAGCTAGGCGGACAAAGGCTACAAACCTCGGCAAAGGAGAAAGACCTTGGAGTGAGTATAACGCCAAGCACGTCTCCGGAGGCACACATCAACCAGATAACTGCGGCAGCATATGGGCGTCTGGCAAACCTTAGATTAGCGTTCCGTTACCTTAACAAGGAATCGTTCAAGACACTGTATACCGTGTACGTCAGGCCCATACTAGAATATGCAGCACCAGTCTGGAACCCACACCTGGTCAAGCACGTAAGGAAACTAGAGAAAGTGCAAAGGTTTGCGACAAGGTTAGTTCCACAACTCAGGGGTCTGTCTTATGAAGAAAGATTGAGGGAAATTGGACTAACAACACTGGAGGAAAGAAGGGTCAGAGGAGACATGATAACGACATACAAAATACTGCGGGGAATTGACAAGGTAGATAGTGACAGGTTGTTTCAGAGAGGGAACACAGAAACAAGGGGACACAACTGGAAGCTGAAGACTCAGATGAGTCAAAGGGATGTCAGGAAACATTTCTTCAGCCACAGAGTAGTCAGGAAGTGGAATGGACTAGAGAAAGATATAGTGGAGGCAGGAACCATACATAGTTTTAAGACAAGGTATGATAAAGCTCATGGAGCAGGGAGAGCAGAGACCCAGTAGCAGACAGCGAAGAGGCGGGGCCAGGAGCTGAGTCTCGACCCCTGCAACCACAATTAGGTGAGTACAATTAGGTGAGTACACACACACAGAGTCATCCCTAACTTCCTACACCTCTCCTCTCTTTCCCTGTTGCTCTCCCTTTATTCCCCTCCCCCTCTCAACTTCGCTCACTCCATTTCCTGCCTCTCTCATTTACTACTCAGTGTTCATCGTCCGCTTCTCCTGCACACGCAGTTTTGAGGACGGCAAACAAAAGTCTGAATAATTATAAAAAAAAATTAATGTATAGGAAATATTTCAGCAGCGTAAGTGAGAAGTAGAGAGAAGAGTTATGATTTATTAGATTCATTTACCACTGAAAATATACTACCTGGAGTCTACCTGGAGGGTATTCCGGGGATCAACGCCCCCGCGATCCGGTCCACGACCAGGCCTCCAGGTGGATCAGGCCCTGATCAGCCAGGCTGTTTCCACGTAGTCCAACGTACGAACCACAGCCCGGCTGATCTGACACCGACTATAGGTATCTGTCCAGCTCCCTCTTGAAGGCAGCCAGGGGCCTATTGGTAATTCCCCTAATGCATGGTGGGAGGCTGTTGAACAGTCTTGGCCCCCGGACACTTATGGTGTTTTCTCTTAGTGTACCAGTGGCGCCCCTACTTTTCATTGGGGGTATTTTCTACCGCCTGCCCAGTCTTTTACTTTCGTAGGGAGTGATTTGTGTGTGCAGATTCGGGACCATTCCTTCTAGGATTTTCCAAGTGTAGATTATGATATATCTCTCTCGCCTGAATTCCAGAGAGTACAAGTCAAGTTCTTCCAAGCGTTCCCAATAGTTGAGGTGTTTGATGGAACTTATATGTGCAGTAAAGGTTCTCTGTACACTCTCCAGATCTGCAATTTCATCTGCTTTGAACGGAGATGTTAATGTACAGCAAAATTCCTGCCTAGAGAGAACAAGTGTTTTGAAAAGGATCATTGGCTTGGCATCTCTTGTCTTGAATGTTCTCATTATCCATCCTATCATTTTCTTTGCAGTTGTGATCGTGGCACTGTTGTGATCCTTGAAGGTGAGATCCTCAGACATTTCCACTCCCAGGTCCCTCACATTATTTTCTCGTTCTATTGTATGATCAGAGTTTGTAGTATACGCAGTTCTAATTATTATCTCCTTTAGTTTTCCATAACGGAGTAGTTGGAATTTGTCTTCATTGAACATCATATTGTTTTCCGTTGCCCATTGGAAAACTTGGATTATATCTTCTTTAAGGCTAACCGTGTCCTCAATAGATGACAGTCTAATGCAGATCCTAGTATCGTTTGCAACGGATGACACGGTGCTGTGGATTACATCTCTGTCTATTTCTGATATGATGATGAGGAACAGGATGGGGGCGAATACTGTGCCATGTGGATCATAGTTTTTCACTATGGCAGTTTCCGATTTAACTCTGTTTACAACTACTCTTTGTGTTCGATTGGTTAGAAAGTTGAAGATCCATCTCCCAACTTTGCCAGTTATTCCTTTAGCACGTATTTTGTGCACTATTACACCATGATCGCACTTGTCAAAGGCTTTTGCGAGTCTGTATGCATTCTGTTTTTCTTCCAGTGCATCCAAGACCATATCATAGTGATCCAGTAGTTGCGAGAGGCAGGAGCGACCTGCTCTGAACCCATGTTGCCCTGGGTTGTGCAGTTTTTGGAATCCAAGTAGTTTGCAATCGTGTTTCTCAGCACTCTTTCAAAGATTTTTATGATGTGGGACGTTAGAGCTATTGGTCTATAGTTCTTAGCTATTGCTTTGCTGCCACCTTTATGGAGTGGGGCTATATCCGTTGTTTTTAGTGACTGGAATTTCACCCATGACTAAGCTCCATAGTATACTTAGGGCACGCAAAAGGGGTTTCTTGCAGCTCTTAATGAGCTTTTAGCTCCTCCTGTGTCTCCTGGATCCTGTATGAGTCATTTAAGTTTAGTTCGATACTTTCCATTTCCCTGGTCAGCGCTTCCTTCCGTGTATTAGATAATCTAGCGTTCTTGAGGAGCTCAGAGATTCTTCATCGTCTTCTGTAGAGGGAGCGTCTTTCTCTCTCCAGTTTACTTCTCTTATTCTTTCTTAGGGAAATATGCCTTGAACATACTTCAGATGCCAGGAAGTTGATCCTTTCAAGGCACTTGTTTGGATCCATGTTATTTAAGATATCTTCCCAACATGTTTCGTTTAAGACATGGTTCACCTGGTCCCATCTGATGTTCTAGTTGTTGAAGTTGTATTTGGTGAAAACACCTTCACAGCTACGTGCATTTTGCTGATCAGGACCCCTGTGCATGTAAGTCTGAACTTCGATTAGATTGTGATCGGAATTTATTTTTGATATTGTTATGTTTCTTACCAGGTCCTCATTATTTGTGAAGATAAAGTCAAGTGTGTTGTCCAGTCTTGTTGGCTCCACTATCTGCTGACTTAGGGTGTGTTTATCGCAGAGATTTAGTAGTTCATGTGTTTGTGACCTTTCATCTGCGCTGTCTCCAGGGATTCTTTCTGCTATAGCAATATAAATTAGACACATATGCAACACTTGGGTATCTTTATTGAGGAAACGTTTCGCCACACATTGGCTTCATCAGTCCAATACAAAGCAGAAAGGTGTAAGGAGAGGAGGAGGGACTGATTACCTCAAACTCCTCCTCTCCTTACACCTTTCTGCTTTGTATTGGACTTTTGAAGCCACTGTGTGGCGAAACGTTTCCTCTATAAAGATACCCAAGTGTTGCATATGTGTCTAATTTATAACATGTCGGTTCTTTGAACCATTCATCTACATCCTGTCAGACACAGCAACATCTTGGGAGCTATAGCATTATTTGCTACATTCTTCCATTGTGTATGCCTTAGGTTGAAATCACCAAGCAGTAAGATGTTTAGAGATGGAGCTGGAAGGCTTTCCAGACAGTAATCAATTTTCAATAGCTGTTCCTTGAACTGTTGGGAGGTTGCATCTGATGGCTTATATACAACCACGATGACTAGGTTTTGATTCTCGATCTTTATTAGAACTTCAACTACATCATTTGTGTTCAGTATATTCGTTCGGATGAATGACTCTTTGACATACAGGCCAACCCCCCCTTGTTGCCTGTTCTTTCTGTCGCATCTGAAAAGGTTGTAGCCATTTATCCATATATCGTTGTCAAAGTGATCTTTTGTGTGGGTCTCTGTGAAGGCTGCAAACATTGCATTTGACTCCTCTAGAAGTCCACTGATAAAGGGTATTTAGTTGTTGGTGGATGGTTTAAGGCCATGTATATTAGCAAATATAAACGAGGTTGTATTCTGTGTTTGTTGAGGGGATTTTGTTATTGGCATCAGTAGTTGTGGTTCTGGAGGGCCATGGGGGGCCACTGGCTGTGCCTCCATTCCAACAAGGCTCCAAGGTGATGAACTATTTTTGTTATTTCCTTCCATTTTCTTTCTTCGTTTCCTGCCACTAAAAAATCACTTGGAGTGGGGTGGTCGTAACTACTCTTATTTGTCTTATGAGGTCTGTACCTTCTGGTCCCTTTTAGATGGTATGCAGGGCAGCTGGTGTTCTAGCACTGTTTTTAGAGGACCGAAAATGGCACATTTCTATGTGAAAGAATTTACAGCAGGAAGAACGACACACTCCTTTAGACAGGAGGTCACGACATTTTTTGGGATGCTCAAAGTTGCATGTCCCATTTGTTTTTTCCTGATATTCCATGCTTACAGATGCCCCAAACATAGAATTTGCACAATTTTGCTTTTGGTTAGGTAGAATGTTTGGCAGGTGTGTTCTCAATTTGTGCAGTTTCTAGGACTGCACTATAATCCCCAGTGTCCAAGCCAGGACCACCCCGTCCTGCTTCTGGGGAACTACTTTTCCCAGAAGAAAAAGAAGACTCCACTACATCTGGACTGGAACTAAGGCTGGGGGCTGAGTCTGAGTCAGCACTGAGGCTGGGGGATGAGCCTGGACCAGCACCAGCGCTGTGGGCTGTAGCGCTAGGACAGGGGATGGGTCTGGGTTAGCACTATGTGTGGGGGTTGGGTTAACCGACGTTTTTGTTTCCTGTGCTTTTTTCAGTGGGTGACTATATAGTTTCGAGTCATCTGTTGTGGTATGGGTTGTGGTATGGGCATTCTGCATTTTTTCGTTCACTCCTATCTCTTCCTCTCATGTTTTATATATCTTTGGTAGACTGTCCAAGAGTTCATCTTTATTTTCTTTCCTATTTTTATTATTTATTACCCTCCTTAGTACTTTTCTGATACCTGCCCAGAGTTCAATATCTTTATTGCACAACCAGAAGCACCTTGCTAGTTCGAGGTCATTTTTTGAGGCAGTGTTTATTCTTGCACAAGTGACATGATGCTTGGAAAAGCACAGGGTGCATGTGATCCTGGATTTCCTTCCAAATATTTTTTTACATGTCCCACAAGCTAAAAAATCCATTCTCTCTAACATAGGACGATATGAATGTGTATGAAAACAATAATAAATCAGAAAAAAATACAATAAAATGCAATAGAAGAAACTTTCTGTGACAAAGTGTCGCACAGGTTGCAAGTTTATAAATGTCTATTTTCACAATATTGTTATTTTATTACCGTTGAGCACTAAACCATTCGGTGTAAAACAGCGCTATGACGTCTATGTGCTTGCGTTTCATCAAATTAAGATATAATAAAAATACACTGATACGACATAATTATATTCATAATGTAAAAACATAATTATAATGTAAAAACATTGTCGTCTGAAGATGTGTGTGTCAGCACATGAAAGCACTCAGGTTTCATTTCCTATTTTCACTGTGGTATGTTTTTCATATATGCAGTCACGTTTTTTCTTGTGATTTCTTTCATGTTTCAATATATATATATATATATATATATATATATATATATATATATATATATATATATATATATATATATATATATATGTGTGTGTGTGTGTGTGTGTGTCATGCCGAATAGGCAGAACTTGCGATTTTGGCTTAAATAGCAACGCTCATCTTGCCATATAAGACAAGCGAAAATTTGTGTATGCAATAATTTCGTGAAAATCATTCTGGGCCTAACGAAAAAAATATATATTTCATTGTGTTTGTTTATTATTAAATTATTGTTAACGTATCTAAAATATATTTAGTTGGGTTAGGCTAAATTAAATTGCGCTTGTTGTAATAAGGTTAGGTAGGTTTTCAAAGTTTCTCTTGGTTCAAAATTATAAATTTTTACATTAACATAAATGAAAAAAATATATCTTTAAACGTAAAAGAATTTTTTTTACAAAGGACTTAATTTTAGATGAGTTCTTGTTAATTGACCAGTTTTACCTAATCGGCACGACATATATATATATATATATATATATATATATATATATATATATATATATATATATATATATATATATATATATATATATATGTCGTGCCGATTAGGTAAAACTGGTCAATTAGCAAGAAAACCACTATGAAAAAATAGAAGAATTCCAAGCGCTTTCGTGACTACTGTTGAATTCGAAGTAAATAACTCATTGCCCTTCCTAGATGTTTTTATTATTAAGGGTAACATTGATTTTAAATTTAAAATTTACAGAAAACCTACAAATAATTGTTCCTATGTACACTATTACTCTTCACATCAAGATAGAGTTAAAGTGTCGGTTTTTTCTTCAATGTTTTTGAGAGCTTTACGTATTTGTAGTCCAGAGTTCATAGATGAAGAAATCTCTAAAATTTATGAAATAGCTAATGATTTAAAATACCCAAGAAACATAATTGATAAATCTTTTAAAATAGCTAGGAATACTTTTTACAATCCAAAAAGGGACAACCAACCTTATTCAACCAAAAATATGTTGGTTCTCCCTTACCATGAAAACTTGGTTGATATGCTTTCCTTTCTTAAGAATTTTAATATCAAAGTTGTATTTAAAAATCTTGATACAGTAAAAAGACTTTTGATAAAAAATTTCCCCCAAAATGCTGACGGATGTGTCTATAAGATTCCCTGTAAAATATGCGATAAAGTTTATTTTGGTGGACCTGACTTAACTCAGTGAAGACGTGTCTTGTGTGCTCTCTGTCAATCTGAAGAAGATGTCCTCTCTTGAGCTACTCTACCAGCAGCTGAAGGAAGAACTGAGGGTAGCTAAGCTTGAGATACAGCGACTGACTGAGGAAAACAAGAGGATTCGTAGTAATCCTCCTGTTGAGAATCCTCAAGCCAGGAAAGGAACCTGGACAGTGGCTAAAACGCATGGGACAAAGTTAAGGCTCAAGAGGACGGGTGGAGAGGTAGAAACAACGAAGACCCAGGAGAATGTTGTGGAAACATCGAACCCATTCTCCGTGCTACCCGATGAATGTGAGTCGACTTCTGGGAGCGTCACGACGAAAGACACAAAGGAAGGTAAAAACATTGTTGTTGTTGGGGACAGTCAGGTTAGGTACATGGATAGGGCTTTCTGTTTGATTGATAGGAGTAGGAGACAGAGGGTTTGCTTTCCTGGGGCTGGGATGGAGGATATTGTTAGCCGTCTGGACGACATCATGAGAGGTAATGGGAGCAATCCTATTATCTGTCTCAGTGCTGGAGGCAACGATGTTGGCAGACGTAGGAGTGAGGACCTGACTAGCAGGTTTAGGTCAGCAATAGACATAATTAGGAAGAAGGGTGGGAACCCTGTCACATGTGGTATTTTGCCAAGGAGAGGAGTTGGAAATGAATGGCTGTCCAGGGCAATTGGTGTCAATTGCTGGCTGGACAAATACTGTAAGGAAAATTCAGTAACATTCATTGACAACTGGGACCTCTTCTATGGCATAAATGACATGTATGCCAGGGATGGGGTTCACTTATCCAGGTCTGGGGTGGGGCACTGGCAACTGCAGTGGAGGGAGCTGTTAGGGCTTTAAACTAGAAATAGTTAGTGGTATGGGTTTTGGGGGGAAAACAGAGAAGTCCCAGTGTAGTAATATTATAAGTTGTAGGAGAACTAGTAATAGGCAGAATAAGGTGGATAGTGGAAAGCTAGTGACACTAGATGACAAGGACAGTAATATGTATAGTGGAAAAACAGAGATGAGCAGGAAGGGTAAAGAGAAAGGAGGGTCTCTAAATATATATTACACCAATAGTCGTAGTGCTAGGAATAAGATGGACGAGTTGAGATTAGTTGCAAGTACGGGTAATATTGATGTTTTTGCAATAACTGAGACATGGTTTAATATGAAAAATCGGGACTTGCCTGCCGAATGTCACATTCAGGGTTTTAAATTGTTCCAAGTAGACAGAAGTATCGGGAAAGGGGTGGGGTGGCACTCTATGTCCGTGATCATTTAAATTGTTGCATAAAAACGGGTATAAAGTCTGAATTAACACATACAGAGTCTGTCTGGATAGAATTTTCAGAGGGTGTGAAAAATTGATTTTAGGCGTGATTTACCGTCCTCCAAACTTAGATAGGGAACAAGGGAGACTACTTTGGGAGGAAATTGTTAAGGCCACAAGACACGATAACGTAGTAATTCTAGGGACTTTAACTTTAGTCAGATTGATTGGAATTTCATGACAGGGAATTTAGAATCTAACGACTTTTTAGAAGTAGTTCAGGATTGCTTTTTGAAGCAGTTTGTAACAGAACCTACAAGGGGAAATAACCTACTTGACTTGGTTCTGGCAAGCAAGGAAACCCTTGTTAATAATTTAGAAATTACAGAGGAACTCGGCTCAAGCGACCACAAGTCAATTACCTTTAGCATTGAATGGATGTATGATAGTAGGGATAATTCAGTAATGGTCCCAGATTTTCGCTTAGCAGATTATAATGGACTTAGAGAACACTTATCAACTGTGGACTGGGGTGAAGAAGAGAGGTATCAATATGACAGTTTTCTTAACACTATACAGGCTGCCCAAAGAACATTTATCCCGTATAAAGAAATTAGATCAAGTAGAAATGACCCAAAATGGATGAATAATAGGCTCAAATATCTTTTAGGGCAGAAGAAAGGAATTTATAGGCGCATAAAAAGAGGTGAGGATCATCTTATAAATCAGTATACTGACATTAAGAGGGACGTTAAAAAGAGAATAAGAAAAGCTAAACGGGACTATGAAATTAAAGTTGCTAGGGATTCAAAACTAACCCAAAAAGTTTTTTCCAGGTTTATAGAACAAAAGTTAGGGATAAGATAGGTCCCCTTAAAAATAACTTTGGGCATCTTACTGACAAGGAGAACGATATGTGCTCTATTTTTAATAATTATTTTCTCTCAGTTTTCACACAGGAAGACATTAATAATATCCCAGTAATTAATTTTTACAGAGGCCCAGAAGAAGATAAATTATGTAATATCACAGTCACTAGCGAAATGATTATGAAACAGCTGGACCGACTGAAACAAAATAAATCGCCGGGTCCTGATGAGCTTTTGCAAGGGTTCTTAAGGAATGCAAAATGGAACTCTGTGAACCAATATCTAACATTTTTAATTTATCTCTTCAAACAGGTGTAGTGTCTGATATGTGGAAGATGGCTAATGTAATTCCTATTTTTAAAGTAGGGGACAAGTCACTACCGTCAAACTACCGCCCAATAAGCCTGACCTCAATTGTAGGCAAATTACTAGAGTCAATTATAGCTGATATTATTAGAAGCCATCTAGATAACCATAATTTGATTAATGATACCCAGCATGGATTCACGAGGGGCCGTTCCTGCCTATCTAATTTATTAACCTTCTTCAGTAAAGCTTTTGAGGCTGTTGATCACGATAAAGAATTCGATATTGTTTATTTAGACTTTAGTAAGGCTTTGATAGAGTACCGCACCAGAGACTGTTAAAGAAAGTGGCAGCTCATGGCATTGGGGGAAAAGTGCTGTCATGGATCGAGTCATGGCTCACCAATAGGAAGCAGAGAGTGTGCATAAATGGGGTTAAATCCGAATGGGGACTTGTAACAAGTGGTGTTCCACAGGGATCAGTCTTAGGCCCATTGTTATTTATAATATATATCAATGACCTTGATGAGGGAATTACTAGTGATATGAGCAAATTCGCCGACGACACGAAGATAGGTAGGATAATTGATTCAAACATAGATGTCATAGAACTTCAGGAAGATTTAGACAAACTTAATTCGTGGTCAGAAAAGTGGCAGATGCAGTTCAATGTAGATAAATGCAAGGTTCTGAAGCTCGGGAGTGTCCATAACCCAAGCACTTATAAGTTAAATAACGTAGAACTTAGCCATACAGATTGCGAGAAGGACTTGGGGTGATGGTAAGCAGCAACCTTAAACCAAGACAGCAATGCCTAAGCGTACGTAATAAGGCAAATAGATTACTGGGATTTATATCAAGAAGTGTTAGCAACAGAAGTCCAGAGGTTATATTACAGCTTTATACATCATTAGTAAGGCCTCACCTAGATTACGCAGCTCAGTTCTGGTCTCCATATTACAGAATGGACATAAATTCGTTAGAAAACATTCAGCGTAGAATGACTAAATTAATACATAGCATTAGAAATCTTCCTTACGAAGAAAGATTGAAGACCCTAAAATTACATTCACTTGTAAGACGTAGAATGAGGGGAGACATGATCGAGGTATACAAGTGGAAAATGGGTATTAACAAAGGGGATATAAATAAGGTCTTGAGGATATCTCTCCAAGAGAGAACCCGCAATAATGGATTCAAGTTAGATAAGTTTAGATTTAGAAAGGATATAGGAAAGTATTGGTTTGGAAATAGGGTAGTTGATGAGTGGAACAGTCTGCCTAGTAGGGTTATTGAAGCTAGGACCTTGGGTAGTTTCAAATTTAGGTTGGATAAATTCATGAGTGAGAGGGGTTGGATTTGAGTGGGACTCGCGCATGAGTGGGTAGAATTGTCAAAGATTATTTCTTGGGTAGCATTGAAAATTGGGTTGAGCAAATATTCTGTTAGTGGGACGGATTGTGAAGGACCTGCCTAGTATGGGCCAACAGGCCTGCTGCAGTGTTCCTCCTTTCTTATGTTCTTATGTTCTTATGGTAAAAGTCTTGAACTAAGATTAAAACAACATAAATATAGCATTAGAACTGGACAAGATTCTAATGCTCTATTTATTCATGTGAGAGACTTTAACCATCCAATTGATTTTCAAAATGCTGAGAAGGTTGTATCAAGCAAGTCCATGGTTGAGAGAAATATAATAGAATCATGTTTCATTAAAAGCAGTTTTGAAAATAATATGAATATTTCTTTTGGTTTATATAAATTGGATTCATTTATAATTAATAAAATTTGGGAAGAATTTAATAATAAATTGGACTAATCTTAATTCTTGGGAAGAGTTTCAGGTCCTTTCTTATTTTCCTCTTCACAGAGTCGTGCGATGTTACGCTACTGTGAGGTGTAGTCTTTGTTAGTGTGATGTGACTGTGAGGTGTAGTCTCGCCCCTTATATAAGCCCTTCTTGTCATGTTTCCTGTTATAGTTCCTTGATAATGTGAGTAGTCACGAAAGCGCTTGGAATTCTTCTATTTTTTTCATTGTGGTTTTCTTGCATATTTTGATATCACCTGTTTACTGTGATCTTTTTTGCATATATATATATATATATATATATATATATATATATATATATATATATATATATATATATCTAAAAACAACACTGCGACTAGCTAAGGATTAGAACCCATATTGTTTTGGCCTGCCTCATGCTGAACAAGATTCACCTGACGCTCTAACCCACAGGAACACCAAGTCCTACAAGAATCATGCACCCAGTAGAGCTATGTGTTTTACTGTTATCCGAGGACATACGGTGGTGAGGGTGCCTCTGAGGTAATTTCATTCTCCTCCCCGTTTAGTGTACTAGCCTTTTATATTATTGTCCCCACGAACGAGTGGTATTGATCAATAACACTGCAACTAGCCAAGGATTCGAACCCATGTTGTTTAGTACACCAAATGGGGAGGCGAATGAAATTAGCACAGAGGCACCCCCACCACCGTATGTCCTCGGATCATGGTAAAACACCTAGCTCTCCTGGGTTGGTGATTCTTGTAGGATTTGGTGGTCCTGTGGATTAGAGCGTCATGTAGTTTTCGCTCACCATGAGGCGGGCGAAAACAACATGGGTTCGAATCCTTGGCTAGTCGCAGTGTTATTTATCAATACCATTCATTCGTGGATACATATTTATATATACACTGAGATGCTCCCCAGCCTTCAGCAGTCCGAAACTCAAGGAATATGACTCTCTCCTCAAGACCATGCTAGAGAGTGTATTGAATCTTTCCCTCGAAGATGGACAGTGGTTGCAAGCCTCACTTCCAGTCAGGCTTGGGGGGCTGGGAGTACGCAAATCCTCCCAGATTGCCCTACCAGCTTTCCTATCCACTTCCATAGCATCAAATGAGCTAATAAAACAAATTCTTCTGGACAACCTCAGTGATTCAGCAGGAATACAAGACCCTAGTTACGCCAGTGCCATCACTGAATGGGAGACTCTTGCTGCTCCAACACCAAAACCTAGTGCAGAACTGGCCTACAAACAGTCAAGCTGGGATGGCCCCATCACTGAAAAGATGCTTGCCAACATGCTTAGGGCTGTAACACCAGACAGGGAGACTGCCTGTCTCCTAGCTGTGAGTACACATCACTCTGGGGACTTCCTCCAAACAGTTCCCATTTCGGCAATGGGAACACGCCTCGACCCTAAGACCCTCCGCATTGCAGTGGCTCTGCGCCTTGGTGCCGAAATTCACACTGAATATACATGTATTTGCGGCGATGCGCAAGTCGACCAATATGGTCTACATGGTCTAAACTGTTCCAAAACCAAGAGCTGGCATGCAAGACACAATGAAGTCACCGACATCATAAAGAGAACCCTTGCTTCAGCTGGATGCCCAGCAGAGAGAGAGCCCCGATTACTAGCAGCCAACAATATCCACAACCCAGCAATCCGCCCCGACGGGATCACCATCTATCCTTGGAAGAATGGCAAGCTCTTAGCATGGGACTATACCTGTGTGTCGACACTGGCTGACACCTACATCCATCACAGTGTCGGGCGACAGGGAGGAGTACAAGATCGGCAAGTACAGGAACATAAGCCAACAGTATCAATTTGTCCCAGTGGGATCAGAGACCTTGGGAGCATGGGGAAATAATGCAACACGTTTCCTTAAAGAACTGGGTTCCAGACTCATCGACACCACCAGGGACCCAAGGGCAGCCACGGTTATGTTCCAGCTCCTCAGCATGGCCATCCAGAGGGAAAATGTTTGCTGCACACTGGGTTCACGTCCGGCTTCGGAGGAGCTGGAGGAGATTCATAATCTTTGATATATTATACCATAGTATTCATGTTCATGTTTGTGTTTTCTGTCAATGTATTCTGTTTATTAATAAAGCATTCATATAACATATATAGGGGGTGGTAGGAGAAGAAAATATTCAAACAGCTCCGGGGAGAACCTCGAGTTTTCCCTGAGGTACGTTTATCGTCTTTACTGGGGACCCTCATCCTCAGAGAAGTTCTAGAGGTGGTACCTCCTATATTTTAGATAATATATATTATATATATATATATATATATATATATATATATATATATATATATATATATATATATATATATATCAAGACAAGCCACGAAGGGGTGGAAAACTTTAGCACAGTATTCACACTTCTCAGTGCGTCATCAGGAGCCATGCAATGTTGCAAGGCAGCAACTGAAGGAGTGAGTTGAAGTTTCTCAGAATAGCGCAGTGCGGGTCTGTCACCTGCAGCAGCCTCTTTCAGAGAGTCTGCAACAGGTGACAGACCGCAGTGCGCTTCTCTGAGAAAACTTCCCTCACTCCTTCAGATAAAGGCTTGCAACATTGCATAGCTCATGATGACTCACTGAGAAGTGTGAAAGTACGTACTTGAGCTAAAGATTTGCCCCCCGTGGCTTGTCTTGCATAGTTCAGATCGTCTGTCTGCGACGATTGTTTAACTATATATATATATATATATATATATATATATATATATATATATATATATATATATATATATATATATATATATATATGTCGTGCCGATTAGGTAAAACTGATCAATTAGCAAGAAATTATTTAAAATTAAGTCCTTCCTAAAATTTTCTCTTATACATTTAAAGATACATTTATATTAATGCAAAAATTAAGAATTTTGTTCCAAAAGAACCTTAGAAAACTTTATTTAACCTTATTTTAACAAGCGCTATTTAATTTAGCCTAATCCAACTAAATATATTTTAGATAAGTTTAGATTAATTAAAAAATAAACAAACAATGAAATATATTTTTCTCGTTAGGATCAGAATGATTTTTGTGAAATTATTGCATACACAAATTTTCGCTTGCCTTATTCAAGTTTTACCTATTCGGCACCACATTATTATATATATATATATATATATATATATATATATATATATACTATATATATATATTCTTATGACTCGCAGAACAAGCGAGAAAATTTATATTTATATCAGACCAGAGGAGTCTCGAACCTATGACCTTTGGTACAAAGGTCGTAAGAACAATGTAGGCAGTATTATGTACTCTAGTCCTGTGTCACAGACACTTACTTGACGTTCTTAACCAGTGTTAATCTGATTTTGATTACAATGGTCTGATATCAGCTCTCTGAGCCAAGTGGTGAGAGTCGAGTCTCGAGACACCGGGGAATGGGGAAAGTTAAAAAAAAAAAAAATAGGGGGATGGACTGCAAAATGATTCCAGGGCCAAAGTCAAATATATAAAAACATTTGATCTTAAACACTAGGAGAATATTTTTTTCATTCGAACGCTGACAAAGGATTTCAAGATTGTTTAACTTTTATCAGAGATTTGGGAGAAATTACTGAAATAAAATTAATATTGGCAAACAAATATGCTCTCGTAAGGGACGTTGAAGAAAGTGGCAAACATTCATGTTTTGAGTAGGACAACATTGAAGTAGGCGTTATGAATATGCAAATCAACCTCTTAATCGTCCACAAAGACATTTCAAAATTAATTTTATTAACACTGCTCAAATTTTACTGAATGTAATATTGTTACAACTTAATGAGGTATTTGACTTTCTGTACAAAATTTCTTATATTACGAACACCAGTATCGATAATATTACGAACACCAATAGAGATAATATTACGAACACCAGTAAAAATAATATTACGAACACCAGTATCAATAATATTAGAAACACTAGTAAAAATAATACTACGAACACCAGTAGCAATAATATTACGAACACCAGCAGATATAATATTAACACCAGATGTTGTAATATTAACAACATCAGAAGAAATAATATTAAGAACTCCAGATGGTATAATATTAAGAGCATCAGTAGCTATAAAATTAAGAACACAAGACGAAATAATATTAAGAATAATAAATATAAAAGTAAGAACATTAGTAGCGATACTATTAAGAATACCAGTAGAAATAATATTAGGAACACAAGTACATTCCTGACCAGCAGTATGTAACGAAGTCATCAGATCAGTCGTGATTAGGTACAAGGCTTGGAGAAGGTATGAGAGGCATCCCGTTATCTATAGGCTAACAGAAACCTGCAAAGGCAAGACTGTCGGCATGTGAAGGAAGTCCAAAACTGGGCCATCTCTAGATGGGAGGTTGACACAAAATACTGTCATCAGGAAGTTTGGGCTCCCAAACCTGGTGGTCCTTGATCAAGGACCGACACGAATATTCACATGATGAAATTATTCTGCCTCTAAATCGACAGGATGGGACTGTGTCTACTAGCAATCAAGAAAAAACTGCCCTGTTTGCCGAACACACTACTGCCAAGAAGAAAATCCCTGATCCAGTTAAGGAACCTACCTCCTTCGCTGGCCGCAAAACCTATGTTAGAATTGTCAGAGATGGCAATAAGGCAGGATGAAGTATATTTAACTAAATCATTCGACCAAGAAAAGGATGTAGACTCAAATAAGGTAAGGTCAAGATTGCTGAATAGATGTGCAGACCACTTAACATCACCTGTCACTCGCTTAGTATAGTGGCAAATATAGTCCCTTTTCACAAAAAGAATAGAAAGAGCAGTGTGAGGGAAAAGTGGTTGTAAATAAGGTAACGGTTGTTCAGTCAGCCGGGAGCGTTATTAACGAGTTACAGCCAGCACTGCCATCTAGCGGGCTGGGACTAAACTCTTGTTCCCGGTTGTCTGAGGGTTTTTACTTTCTACTCCTGGTAGTATGACTCTTACCTGGTGTCGGTTGGGGAGTGGAAAGTCACTTCACCTTCACTCTTCTCCGAATCAGGTAAGGCAATCTACCAGGAGTATTTCTTTTGTTTGATTATTATGTTTTCTTTGGTTACCAGTAGTGACTTGGTCATCTTGAAACACCTTTTTATATCTTAAATGTTTTAAGACTTATGGTAACCAGAATATTTTCTTTATTATCAGCTCTGCCGCTGGACTGGTTCTCCAGGACAGACGCATGACTTACGAGCAAGATTTCCCTGGACTTAACGGGAATTCCACAACAAATCCTCTGTCTCTAGTTTCTAACTTGTAGACGTTAGAGGGTGTTACTGAAGATCTCGTCTACCTTTGGATACCTACAATGTGTATTTCAACTTAGTGGTCCCAGGAGATTCACCATCTACTCCGGAGACATACCACCTACTCGGAGACAACCATCATCTATTCTCCCCCTCTCCGGTTATTACCTCCTGTCTCACCAACAGACCTGAACCACAACGGATATATTTTTTTTTTATTTCTATTTAATTTTTTATTAAAAATCCAGAAAAAAACATCTTATTATAAATATCCTTCGGTTTTCTATTATTTATAAATTTTTCCATCAATATTTTGTTCAGGGGAAGGCGTTTCCCTGACAAGCAGTAATCAGCAACTAGAGACTAATGACACTCCTGTCAATCACTGGCAAAATGCTTGAGACAATAATCTCACCGCAAACGTCAGCATTTTGTGATCATTGCTGGTTTCTTTGAGACCGTCAATATGGCTTCAGAAAATATTACTCTCTAGCTGATCTAATGATAAACCTCTCCAATATGTGGCTCCAGTCACTGGATAAATAAAAGATCAGCTGTAATAACACTGGATATGTATGGAACCTTTGACACTTGGCAAAACTGCAAGCACTACGAGTCTCTTTCTCTGCTCTACATCTGAGCGATTACCTTCGGAGTAATTCTCTGTGAGATAGTCTACAAGACACTCAAGAGGTGTCAGTGTTCCACAAAGACGCATACTTGGTCCATTGATCTTAAATGTCTTGGGTGCCATTCTTCACCACATCCCAGAATCTCAAGCTCATGAAAATGACTGTACTCTGGCATTTACGTAAGGAAAAGAGGAAATGCCAGCCGCTCTCACACACATCAACCACTCGTCTACGGTTACATCAACCTGGGGAAAACGATGACAGATCACATTTGCTTCCGAGAAAACACAAATGAAGATGGCTTACAGGCAGCATGTTAATAATGAAGTAGAAGTTAAAATGAACAGAAGAGGGCAAGACCTCAGGAATGAGGTGACTATCCTAGGGTTTAAATTGAACTCCATAATGTCTATGAAGAATCACTTGTTAAATCTTATAAGCAAGGCAGCGAAGAAACTAACCTTACTACGGTGTATCTGGTACTTGCTGGGCAGTATAGGCTGCAAACTCTGTACCAGGCACAAGGGCACACACACCTTGAGTACGCACCACTCCTTAGGATTGCCTATGTCCCCCTCTCATCTACATTTTCTAGGCAGAAGAAAGAATCGAGAGAGACGACTCTCGCCTAGACCCGGCTTGGATGGATCTGTTATTTCAACACATCCTTACTAAGCCAATACTGTCAAAGTACTACACTTGGGCCAGTTTATGTACAGCGAGATGACAGTAAACATCAAGAACATCACTTCATATGAGATTCTTCATTTCTAGAATAACTCGAGTCCGACACAAGTTTTCTCAGAATAACATCATTGATGAAATAAACAAAAAATGACCAAGCGAAGTGTTTAGCTCAGAGCAGACTACACACTCATTTTGTTCCCTTTTTGCATGTTTCATGGCAATGAAAATTTAATAAAGATAATGCTAGGCAAGACTTTTAAATGAGCTGGGATAGGTAACAGCTCTTAGCTTGTTAAGTAAAAGGACACAAGTACAACCAATGTTACATTTTATTGTGACAACGTTTCGCTCTCCAGGAGCTTTGTCAAGCCGCTATCAGCTTGAACATAAGAACATAAGAAAGAAGGAACACTGCAGCAGGCCTACTGGCCCATGCGAGGCAGGGCCAAGTCTCCCACCGGCTTAAGCCAATGCCCCGACCCAGCCAGGTCAGGTTACATTCACTTAAGGAAGGAGCACGACATCTGACCTAGTAGCACAAACTAGTCAGGTACAACTCACCCCCACCCGCACCCACTCATATATTTATCTAGCCTATTTTTAAAACTACACAACGTTTTAGCCTCTATAACTGTACTCGGGAGTTTGTTCCACTCATCGACAACTCTATTACCAAACCAATGCTTTCCTATATCCCTTCTGAATCTGAATTTATCCAACTTAAAGCCATTGCTTCGAGTCCTGTCAATACAAGATATTTTTAGCACGCTATTTACATCCCCTTTATTTATTCCTGTTTTCCATTTATATACCTCAATCATATCCCCCCTAATTCTACGCCTTTCTAGAGTGCAGATTCAGGGCCCTTAGTCTATCCTCATAGGGAAGATTTCTGATACATGGAATCAACTTAGTCATCCTCCTTTGTACGTTTTCCAGAGCATTTATATCCATTCTGTAATACGGTGACCAAAACTGTGAAGCATAATCTAGATGAGGCCTAACCAAGGATATGTAGAGTTGAAGAACAACCTGAGGACTCCTATTATTTATGCTTCTTGATATGAAGCCAAGGATTCTGTTTGCTTTATTGCGAACACTTATGCACTGCTGTCTTGGTTTTAGATTACTGCTAACCAGAACTCCTAAATCCTTTTCGCAATCAGTAGTATTAAGATTTACATTATTTAGTTTATATGTTGCATGGTTATTGTCCTGTCCAATATTTAGAACTTTGCATTTATCTATATTAAACTGCATCTGCCACTTCTCCGACCACTGCATCAGTCTATTCAAATCTTCCTGGAGTGCTCTAATGTCCTCATTTGAATGAATTGGACGGCCTATTTTGGTGTCATCGGCAAACTTGCTTATGTCGCTATTTATTCCCTCATCTATGTCGTTTATGTAGATTGTGAACAACAAGGGGCCCAATACTGACCCCTGTGGAACACCACTTGTGACGCTTCCCCACTCTGATTTCTCCCCATTTATGCAAACTCTCTACTGCCTATTTGTCAACCATGCCTCTATCCAGGAAAAAAATTCTCCTATTCCGTGTGCCTTAATTTTCCTCAATAGTCTCTGATGTGGGACTCTATCAAAAGCCTTACTGAAGTCCATATACACAATATCATATTCATTACCATGATCTACCTCCTCAAATACCTTAGTGAAAAAAGTTATTAAATTTGTAAGGCAGGAACGACCTTTTGTAAAACCGTGCTGAGATTCGTTGATTAATTTATGTTTTTCAAGATGGCTGCGAATTGCCTCGGCAATTATTGATTCCATAAATTTTCCCACTATGGAGGTTAGGCTTATTGGTCTATAGTTCGAAGCTAAGGACCTGTCTCCTGCTTTGAAAATAGGTATTACATTTGCAATTTTCCACTTATCTGGCACCATGCCAGTTTGCAGTGATATGTTGAAAAGATTAGCCATAGGTTTGCTAAGCTCCTCTTTACATTCCTTTAGAACCCTTGCATACAGTTCATCAGGGCCTGGGGATTTGTTAGGTTTTAATTTATCTATTTGTCTAAGGACCATATCACTTGTGACCCTGATCGTGCATAGTTTACTATCGTCCTGGTCTACATAATTTATTATTTCTGGAATATCGCTAGTATCTTCCTGTGTAAAAACTGAGAGGAAGTAAGTGTTAAAAATTCTACACATTTCCTTATCACTGACGGTGAGCTGACCTGAGTAACTTTTGAGTGGGCCTATCTTGTCCCTAATCTTACTTCTGTATACCTGAAAAATCCTTTGGGTTAGTTTTCGATTCTCTTGCAACTTTAACCTCATAGTCTCTTTTGCTTTTCTTATTCCCTTTTTATTTCTCTCTTTAACTGAATATATTGATTATTAATTGCCCCTCTCCTCTTTTGATTCGCCTATATATGCCTCTCTTTTTACCAATGAGATGTTTTAATCTATTGTTCATCCATTTAGGATCATTTTTGTTTGATCTGATTTCCTATTAGGAACATAAGTTGTCTGAGCAGCTAGAACTATTCTCTGGAAAACGCCATATTGGCAATCACCACCTACCTGACCCACTGTCAGGTCATTCCAGTTCAGCCCACCCAGGTAATTTTTCAGTCCTATGAAATCAGCCAGGCGGAAGTCAGGGACAGAGACTTGATTGTCATTATTATGGTAATTCCATGATATATTAAAACTGAGTGATTTGTGATCACTTTCCCCAAGCTCATCATTAACCTCAAGATTATTAATTAGCGATTCCCTGCTGGCAAGAACCAAGTCTAGCAGGTTATTTCCTCTAGTTGGTTCTGTCACCAACTGTTTCAAAAAACAATCCTGAATCGTATCAAGAAAGTCACTTGACTCTAAATTTCCAGTCAAATTGCTCCAGTCAACTTGTCTAAAGTTGAAATCTCCCATTAGCACAACATTTTCATATTCAGATGCCTTACGAATTTCATCCTATAGAAGTTTACTGCACTCCCTATCAAGATTTGGGGGCCTGTAAATCACACCCAAAATAAGTTTAACACGGCCTTCAAGAAGCTGTAACCAAACAGATTCAGTGGCTGACGCTTCTGGAGAGCGAAACGTTTCCACAATAAAATGTCACATTGGTTGCACTTGTGTCCTTTTACTTAACATATTGTCAGTAATTCTATTAATGTTAATACAGGTCTTAGCTAGTTAATAAAGGTCGCAACTTTTAACCTAACCCATGGAAAACTCTTGTGTACATAAACAGATAATATTAAAGACATCATGACAACTTGCAGAAAAATGCGCTATCCACTGTATCATAACAACACAGTAAGTTTCACCCACGATAAGAGATAACGTAAATAATACCAGTACCAGTAGTTATAATAATTAATACCACTAATAGTTATAATATTAATACCACCAATAGTTATAATATTATTACCACCAATAGTTATAATAATTAATACCACCAATAGTTATAATAATTAATACCACCAATAGTTATAATAATTAATACCACCAAGTTATAATAATACCACCAATAGTTATAATAATTAATACCACCAGTAGTTATACTAATTAATATCACCAGTAGTTATACTAATTAATATCACCAGTAGTTATAATAATTAATACCACCAGTAGTTATAATAATTAATACCACCAGTAGTTATAATAATTAATACCACCAGTAGTTATAATAATTAATACCACCAGTAGTTATAATAATTAATACCACCAGTAGTTATAATAATTAATACCACCAGTAGTTATAATAATTAATACCACCAGTAGTTATAATAATTAATACCACCAGTAGTTATAATAATTAATACCACCAGTAGTTATAATAATTAATACCACCAGTAGTTATAAGATTAATACCACCAGTAGTTATAAGATTAATACCACCAGTAGTTATAAGATTAATACCACCAGTAGTTATAAGATTAATACCACCAGTAGTTATAAGATTAATACCACCAGTAGTTATAAGATTAATACCACCAGTAGTTATAAGATTAATACCACCAGTAGTTATAAGATTAATACCACCAGTAGTTATAAGATTAATACCACCAGTAGTTATAAGATTAATACCACCAGTAGTTATAAGATTTTTACCACCAGTAGTTATAAGATTTTTACCACCAGTAGTTATATTAATACCACTAATAGTTATAATATTAATACCACCAATAGTTATAATATTAATAATACCACCAATAGTTATAATATTAAGAACAGAAGAGTTAGCGTTGAAGTATGTGTGTACTCACCTAGTTGTGGTTGCAAGGGTAGATTCATAGCTCCTGGCCCCGCCTCTTCACTGGCCGCTACTGGGTCACTCTCCCTGTGCCATGAGCTTTATCATACCTTTTCTTAAAGCTATGAATGGAACCTGCCTCCACTACATCGCTTCCCAAACTATTCAACTTTCCGACCACTCTGTGACTGAAGAAATACTTCCTAACATCCCTGCGATTCATCTGATTCTTCAACTTCCAACTGTGTCCCCTTGTTGTTGTGTCCCATCTCTGGAACATTCTGTCTCTGTCCACCTTGTCAATTCCTCTCAGTATTTTATATGTCGTTATCATGTTCTCCCTATCTCTCCTGTCCTCCAGTGTCGTCAGGTCGATTTCCTTTAACCTCTCCTTGTAGGACATACCCCTTAGCTCCGGGACTAGTCTTGTTGCAAACCTTTGCACTTTCTCTAGTTTCTTGACGTGCTTGATCAGGTGTGGGTTCCAAACTGGTGCTGCATACTCCAGTATTGGCCTGACGTATATGGTGTACAGATTCTTGAGCGATTCCTTAGTAAGGTATTGGAACGCTATTCTTAGGTTTGCCAGCCGCCCGTATGCTGCAGCAATTATCTGATTGATGTGTGCCTCAGATGTGCTCGGTATTATACACACCCCAAGATCTTTCTCCTTGAGTGAGGTTTGCAGTCTTTGGCCACCTAGACTATACTCTGTCTGCGGTCTGCTTTGCACTTCCCCGATCTTCATGACTTTAAATTTGGCGGGGTTAAATTCAAGGAGCCAGTTACTGGACCAGGCTTGTAGCCTGTCCAGGTCTCTTTGTAGTCCTACCTGATCCTCGACATATTTAATTATTCTCATTAACTTCACATCATCTGCAAACAGGGACACTTCTGAGACTATCCCTTCCGTTATGTCATTCACATATACCAAAAACAGTAAAGGTCTTAGGACTGACCCCTGTGGAACTCCACTCGTCACAGGTGCCCACTCTGACACCTCGTCACGTACCATGACTCGTTGTTGCCTCCCTGTCAGATATTCTCTGATCCATTGCAGTGCCTTTCCTGTTACGTGTGCCTGATCCTCTAGCTTTTGCATTAACCTCTTGTGAGGAACTGTGTCGAACGCCTTCTT
The DNA here is from genome assembly GCA_009830355.1 of Cherax destructor. Lineage (NCBI taxonomy): Eukaryota > Metazoa > Arthropoda > Malacostraca > Decapoda > Parastacidae > Cherax > Cherax destructor. The sequence goes on from WNWK01003806.1 coordinate 36,604, forward strand.
GCAGTCCTAGAAAATGCAGTTTATCCACCCCTCTCTCTCGTGTCTTACTTCTGTTACCTTGTCATAAAATTTTAGTAGGTTTGTGACACAGGATTTTTCTTCCCTGAATCCGTGCTGGTTGTCGTATATAAGCTTGTGTCTTTCTAGGTGCTCCACCACTCTCCTCCTGATGATCTTCTCCATGACTTTGCATACTATACACGTCAGTGACACAGGTCTGTAGTTTAATGCTTCGTGTTTCTCTCCTTTCTTAAAAATTGGGACTACATTTGCCATCATCAACACCTCAGGCAGTTGCCCAGTTTCAATGGATGTGTTGAAGATTTTTGTTATTGGCACACTCAACATCTCTGCTCTCTCTCTAAGGACCCACGGAGAAATGTTGTCAGGTCCCACCGCTTTTGAGGTATCGGTTGTGTGTATTTCATCCAGCACTTGTTGGTATACCTCCCTATTCTGAATTCCTGGAGTCCTTCCTGTCTTGGTCGTTTCTTGTGAACTCCCCACCTTCCTTCCTCCGCCTGATTACCTGGTCCTTGACTGTTGTTTTCCTCCTGATGTGGCTATACAACAGCTTCGGGTCAGACTTGACTTTTGATGCTATGTCATTTTCGTATTATCGCTGAGCCTCCCTTCTTACCTGTGCATATTCGTTTCTGGCTCTTCGGCTAATCTCTATTTTCGTGGGTCCTTTGTCTTCTGTACTTTTTCCATTCACTAGTGCACTTAGTTTTTGCCTCCCTACACCGTTGGGTGAACTAAGGACTCGTTCTGGTCTTCCCATTACTTCTGTTTCCCTTGGGAACAAACCTCTCCTCTGACTCTTTGCATTTGGTTCTCACATAGTGCATCATTTCTTTTACTGATATTCCTGCCAATTCTCTCTCCCACTGAATGTCTTGTAGGAAGTTCCTCATGCCTGTGTAGTCCCCCCTCTTGTAGTTTCGTTTTTCCCTTCCTATTCCTGCTTTCCTCTCCACTTGTAGCTCAACTATATAATCAAAACACAGAACCAAATGATCACTAGCTCCAAAGGGCCTTTCATACGTGATATCCTCGATGTCCGAACTACTCAAGGTGAATACAAAGTCCAGTCTTGCTGGATCATCCTCACCTCTATCTCTGGTAGTGTCTCTAACATGTTGATGCATGAGGTTTTCCAGTACCACATCCATCATCTTGGCTCTCTATGTTTCAGGACCCCCATGAGGCTCCAGGTTTTCCCAAACTCCTTGTGATTGAAATCACCCATAACTAGTAACTTTGATCTCCCCATGTGAGCTTTTCTGGCTACCTCACCTCGGCTAGTGTCTACCATTGCTCTGTTGCTCTCGTTGTATTCTTCTCTTGGCCTCCTGCAGTTCTGTGGCGGGTTGTACATTACAGCAACTACCACCTTATGGCCCTCAGACTGGATTGTTCCTACTATGTAGTCCCTTTCGCCCATTTCATCCATTCCTTCCATTTCCTCAAATCCCCACCAGTTCTTAATGAGCAGTGCAACTCCTCCTCCCCCTCTGCTCCCTCTATCTTTTCTGAGGATTTGATATCCGGGTGGAAAGATTGCATCTGTTATCATCCGGGTGACTTTCGTTTTTGTGAGTGCTATTATGTCTGGGGATGTCTCCTTTATTCTTTTATGCCACTCCTCACATTTATTTGTTATTCCATCTGTATTTGTATACCAAACCTTCAACTTCTTTTCTAAAACCATAGTCTGGGGGGTACGTTGGTGTTGGGAAAGTGGGAGACCTGATGAGGAACTATGGGTGGTTGGTGTGAAGGTGGAGTTTGTAATGAGGTGGGTGGGAGCACTGGGTATGGCATGTGTGTTTTGGGTTAGAATGTTTGGTTGCATTGGGGTTGTCCAGGTTGGGGGACATCTGAAGGTGATTGTATTTGAGCTTCCTCCTGAGTCTGGGTTCTCCTGTCCATCTCTCTTTCCTCCTTTTGTCTCTGTACCCTCTCTTTCAGTTTCTGTCATTCTTCTCGTGTTCTGTCGCGGTCGAGATACACCCTCTGGTACTTTGACATATCCCTTTGTCTTGCTTTCTCCTGCAGGATCCTGTTTCGAGTCAATTCTGCTTTGAAAATCACTTTGATTGGCCAGATTCTTCTTCTTGCAAACCCCCCTATTCTCAGAAAATTTGCCAGCTGGGTCATGTCATCTCCTATTGCTTTCATGATGTTTTCAATTGCATTTTTCTCCCCTAATCTTCTTGCTTCGTAAGTTTTCCCTTCAGCTTCCTGGAGCCCATAAACAAAGACTGATCTCTCTCATTCTCCCACTGCCTATCCCTATGTAACCCCTGATTCGATTTAGTTGCCTCCATTGCAGCTTTCCTTTCTTCAATCTCTTTACTGTCTGTTATCCCTTGGCCCAGTGGCTTGTCACTTTCCCTTAACTTTCCCTGTGCACTGCTGTGGTCTGTTAGGGCTTCTACATATAGCTTAGCTCTCCCTTTTACTACACTCCCCTCGATTGTTCCTGATGTGATCCTCTCTTTCTCTCGGGCTCCACGATGGTCTGATATGGCCTCTGCATACAGTTTCACTCCATTCTCTACAGTCCTCTTCTTTGTGACTGAGGTAGCAGTTTCTGATACCATGACCACAATGCTTTTTAGTTCTTTAGGCTGTTTCAAATTTTTCATTTCCTCTTCTAATCTCTGTTTCTTAGCCTCTGCTGTTGTGACTTGCTTCTCCCACTTTCTGCTTTCTGCAGCTATCCTCTCCTCCATTTTCTTGCTTTCTGCAGCTATCCTCTCCTCCATTTTCTTGCTTTCTGCAGCTATCCTCTCCTCCATTTTCTTGCTTTCTGCAGCTATCCTCTCCTCCATTTTCTTGCTAAGCTCCTCTAGCTTCCTTCCCCACTCATGTTCCCTTTTCATGAGCTCTGCTGCCCAATCTTCCGTCACAGACTCATCCTTCAGTCCCCTAGTTTTCCGTCCTGCTCTCTGGCACCCCTTTTATTTTTTTTTATTTTTTTTAAGATGCCACAGAGTGAAAAACTATGTATTTCTGTGTGGTTGTTTTGTGGTGTTTGTTTGTGTGGGGGCGGAGGGAGGGACAGGAGAAACTGTGTGTGTGTACACACACACACGTGTGTGCGTGTGTGTGTGTTTGTATGTATGTGTGCATGCATATGCGCACACGCGTGTATGTGTACTTACCTAGTTGTACACACCTAGTTGTGGTTGCAGAGGTAGAGTCACAGCTCCTGGCCCCGCCTTTTCACTGATCTCTGCTAGGTCACTCACTCCTCCATGAGCTTTATCATACCTCTTCTTAAAGCTATGTATGGATGCTGCCTCCGCTACATCACTTTCCAGACTATTCCACTTCCAGGCGAGGGCCTGGGTTCGATTCCCAGCCAGGGCAGAAACATTGGGCGTGTTTCTTTACACCTGTTGTCTATGTTCCCCATCAGTAAAATGGGTACCTGGGTGTTAGTCGACTGGTGTGAGTCGCATCCTGGGACACTGACCTAATCTGTCCGAAATGCTCAGCATAACAAGGGACTTTATAGTAGTATGTCATTAATGTCAGCTAGGCCTGTATATCATGTACATGTACTTGTAGTAAATAAAGATATTATTATTATTATTATTATTATTATTATATCCTCCCTATCTCTCATGTCCTCTAGTGACGTTAGGTCGATTTCCCTTAACCTCTCCTCATAGAACATGCTCTTTAGCTACGGGACTTGTCTCGTTGCAAGCTTCTGTGTTTGTTTGTGCTTTTTTTATGTGTATACTCACCTATTTGTGGTTGCAGGGTTGAATCACAGCTCCTGGCCCCATGTGTGTGTGAGAGAGTATGTATTGCCCAGGATAGAGATTATGTATAAAATCATGTAACTCATAGGGACTGTTCTGAGATATATGAATTATTAATTAGAATGGAGAGAGAGAGAGAGGGAAGATCAATTAATCGTGAAGCTCTCAAGACATGACAGAAGACACAGATGGAGATATGATTATAAGCAGCAGACAAGTAGAAAGTAATTCTGAGGAAGGCGAGGTAAATGATAAATCACTCTTTGAATACCAACCCAGATACTACCTAGAACTCAGCCACAAGTGGTGGATATTTCTGTGCTTGGAAAAGAACAGGTGCTACCATGTACCTAGCTACAATTGGTGGAGACTTCTGTAATTAGATACCAGCACAAGTGCTACCAAGCAGTCATAGAAAAATGGTGGATACTTTGATATTTGGATATCAATCACAACTGCTACCATGAACCCAGCCACAACTGGTGAAGACTTCAGTACTTAAATACCAACCCAGGTAATACTCATCACCTAGGCACAACTGGTGGAAACTTTAACAGGTGGTTGCTAACGCAGGTACTACCAAGCAGCCAAAAACAGCTGGTGGAGAGCTCAGTAGATAGATGGCAACGAAGGTTCTACCATGTACCCAGCCACAACTAGAAACCTAAATACATGACTCACAATACAAGAAATATCAAACACATATCCACGACTGGTGAACACCTAAACATGGAGATCCCAACACAGGATGTACCAAACATCCAGCCACAACTGGTGGGGATCATTTTACATGGATCTCAACAGTGGTGCTTTCCGATCTCCACCCATAGCACATATCTACGGAGGCTCCACCCAGTCCATCGTTCATCACGGAGATTCTTTCATGTCGGAGCAGAACTCTTGATGCCAGGAACTGCATCTCAACACCCCTTCCTTGGGTCAAACCTAATTACTGTGTATTCCCCCCAGTGTTGCATAACCCTGCGGCTTGGGACTTCCACCTAAATAAAAAAAAATATCAATTGTTATCTACCCAAGATAAGATATTGTGCTTCCACCGCAACACAGACACTACCAAGCCTCCACCACAACACAGACACTACCAAGCCTCCACCACAACACAGACACTACCAAGCCTCCACCACAACAAGCTAGATCATCGTTAGCATTAAGAGTTTATGGTATGGTTCACAAATACAGATTGAAGAACACACAAGAGACAGGCTATTGCTTCCCTTGAATGGGACACAATGTTTGTACATAAATATCTATTGCAAAATTAAATGAAACCGTATAGTGAATGACCAGGATAGGAGATTGAAGAAGAAATGAGAACTCACTAGACACGACAAGAAAGTCTGTGAAGAGCTAAACAAATAATATAAAGTGTTCTCTTAGAAACAAAAGAGTCGATGAGATAGAATGCATCAACTGGTACCGAACATCACACACACGACTGTGGAAGAGGTGAGGAAACTACTAAGTTTGGCCGAGTGCATCAAAGAAACAGATGTCTGGAGGTACTGTACAAACAACTAGCTAATAACTATAATATATCATTGGATATGAGCCACTTGCCTGAGATCTGCATGACAACAAATGTAGTCCAATAATATGAGAAAGGAGACTGAAATGAAGCATTATGCTACAAGTCGGTATAATTGATATGCAAGGAACGCAACTTAATAGAGAAGATAATCAGGAAAATAACTGAAGGGAAGTGGGTTTCAAAAACGACAACCTGCACGGTCTTCCAGATGGTAAATCGTGTCTCACAAACCTGCTGAGTACAAGGTAAGAAAAGTGAGGCAATTAATATAGAGTAGTATAGATGGACTGCATTTTCTTGGACTGCAAAGACTGATACAAGTTTGAGGAGCAGGCTGGTATAACAAGAAATTCACTACAGTGGGTCAAAGAGAACCTTGTTGAAAAGAGATAAAGAGAGACTGTCCGAGTTGAGGTGTAAGAATAGACAGTGGAATCTCAATTGTTACGTAAGTCGGATTCGACAAGGTCAAGTATTGGAACCAATACTGTTTCTGGTATATGTGAATGATATACCAGAGTAGATAAACAGAATAGATAGAATCAAATGTATCCCTGTTTGCAGACGAATTGAAATTAATGAAGAGTATAAGAAACTCGTATATAAACTGCAGAATTGGTCAGACAACTGACAATAAGAATTCAACCTCAGAAAATGCAAAGTTTTGAAAATTAGGGAAGGAAAAAGTAGACCCGAAACCGAGTATTGGATCATGGTACAGAGGCTTCAAACTTCACTCAAGGTGGGAAAACCTAGGGTGAACAAAGTACTGAGCATATTGCTTTAAATGCACATCAAACGAATAAAGTATGCAATGAATACTTGTTTGGCGAGTCTGAATTAGCATTCAGAACTCTGAATAGTCATTCACGATTCTTTACGTGATGTTTGCCCCCATATTATAGCATTCGTCACAAGAATGGAACGCACACAAGATAAAGCATATCAAGAAATTCTTTAATCTAGAAACGCTTAGCTAGCCAGTGGCTTCTTCAGTCCAATACAAAGAACAGTGGAAGATGATAAGTATGAGGTAATCAGTCCCTGAGCCTGAAGTCGATGTGTTCAGTTGATAAGTCTTGATAAAAGTACAGCATATGCAGACGGATGAGGCGAAGCAGTGGTAGGTATAGTCGTAAGGAAAAAAAACTCGCTAGTGGAAGTAGGTTAAGCCTATAGTTTAGGCAAGCTTTGAGAATTCCCTGCATCAAGATCCCATCAACTGTCATAATGTGAATCTCTCTCCATCAGTTTGGTATGAACACACTCAAGTCATAGTTATCAACTTTAACCATTAATACCCTCCAATCTATTTTTAGCCCCAGAGCTTCATGAAGGACTTCACAGTGGTAACCAAGATGTTCCAAGATCATCGTAAGAGACGGTGATCCCAGCCAATCATTCAACTTCACGGAAATTCCTAAACTGGTCTTGTTTGTTGGATACATTATGACGAAGATCAATGATTTGTGTGTTCACCCTCAGACACCAGTACAGTATGTGCAACTCATGTGAGTTATGAATGAGTTTCAAACATAATCTCACTTACAACGTATATGTACATCAGAATCATTAGTGTCTGCAATTATGATTGATTTAGAGACATATCTGGAAAAACTCAACAGACTTGCACAACCAAAATAGCATTAACATAGTTCTACATATGATTTTGACTGCTCTACATGCTATCTACTAGATAGCTATCTACTAGATAGCATGATCAGCAAAAAGCACAGTCGTACTTTGAAAATCTTGATGTCTAACCGGAAGTTTGCAGAACTTGTAATGAGAACCAGTACACTACAATATATCCGAGGTTACTTCACATTTGTATACACACACTTCGTTGCAGATATATAAATTATTGTAATTAACATATATCAGAGTGGACTGACGTTTGCTCATTATATGAACTATACTAAAATCACTTTCCTTAGAATAAATTTAACAAATATACCATAAATGTTGTATAACATAAATTGGAGCATTTGATTGTGATTTTTGTATCATTATAATACTAATATCATGTTTGTATAAGTTTCTCTGCACAACGTGCGGGTGCGGGTGCGGGTGCGGGTGCGGGTGCGGGTGCGGGTGCGGGTGCGGGTGCTCGCCACCAACCAGCTGTGACTTAGCAGTGATAACAAATAATCCCGTGTCCAGTTGTCTATATAACTCTCATGATAAGTTTTCAATAGAGATCTTGATAGGGATTTTTGCACAAATATGATATTACAGTGCTAACGTAAGTTAGAAACTGTAATACGATTAATTCCTAGGATTTAATTATGACTGTTGCATTTATTATTTAAATAATAAATGCTACAATAGTATATCTCATAGTTCGACTTTTTTGACATTTTGAAACAAGTGTTTAATATTTATTACTCATCCCTTAGTTAACGTAAACAACAGACTTGAAGCATCATACTTATCATAAAAAAAATTGTGGTATTGCACACTGACTGCAAATCACATATTGCTCCTTCGAATCAAATCTAGAAGACTTGAAACTCTGTTATGATTCCTTTCTTCACACATGACAAGACATCTTAACATCAATGAAAAATAATAACTACAAGTTGAAGAATTAGACACATGAGCAACAACTGGGTATATTTACTGTGTAGATATTTCGCCAACCAGTGACTATCAATACAAAACAGGGACAAAAAAAAAGAGGTCTGGCCGAGTAGTAGCAGCAGGTGGTCAGTACCTCAGCCTAGCAGCAGGTGGTCAGTACCTCAGCCTAGCAGCAGGTGGTCAGTACCTCAGCCTAGCAGCAGGTGGTCAGTACCTCAGCCTAGCAGCAGGTGGTCAGTACCTCAGCCTAGCAGCAGGTGGTCAGTACCTCAGCCTAGCAGCAGGTGGTCAGTACCTCAGCCTAGCAGCAGGTGGTCAGTACCTCAGCCTAGCAGCAGGTGGTCAGTACCTCAGCCTAGCAGCAGGTGGTCAGTACCTCAGCCTAGCAGCAGGTGGTCAGTACCTCAGCCTAGCAGCAGGTGGTCAGTACCTCAGCCTAGCAGCAGGTGGTCAGTACCTCAGCCTAGCAGCAGGTGGTCAGTACCTCAGCCTAGCAGCAGGTGGTCAGTACCTCAGCCTAGCAGCAGGTGGTCAGTACCTCAGCCTAGCAGCAGGTGGTCAGTACCTCAGCCTAGCAGCAGGTGGTCAGTACCTCAGCCTAGCAGCAGGTGGTCAGTACCTCAGCCTAGCAGCAGGTGGTCAGTACCTCAGCCTAGCAGCAGGTGGTCAGTACCTCAGCCTAGCAGCAGGTGGTCAGTACCTCAGCCTAGCAGCAGGTGGTCAGTACCTCAGCCTAGCAGCAGGTGGTCAGTACCTCAGCCTAGCAGCAGGTGGTCAGTACCTCAGCCTAGCAGCAGGTGGTCAGTACCTCAGCCTAGCAGCAGGTGGTCAGTACCTCAGCCTAGCAGCAGGTGGTCAGTACCTCAGCCTAGCAGCAGGTGGTCAGTACCTCAGCCTAGCAGCAGGTGGTCAGTACCTCAGCCTAGCAGCAGGTGGTCAGTACCTCAGCCTAGCAGCAGGTGGTCAGTCCCTCAGCCTAGCAGCAGGTGGTCAGTCCCTCAGCCTAGCAGCAGGTGGTCAGTACCTCAGCCTAGCAGCAGGTGGTCAGTACCATAGTCTCGACGAATCAAGACTGACTACTTCCTGCTAGGTTGAGGGAATGATTACTTCATGTACTTGTCTTCTCTTTATGACCCTTCAACAAGAAAGCAGTCTTTAAAGAATTTCTCATACGGTCTATTGGAAGACCTATAATGTTCCACTATGCCTCAACTGCTTACCAGAAAATTTGTAAAGTTTCCTGAAATTAAATACCATCAACTGCAAATGACGGCGTTTTTTTTAGTTGAAGCCTACTATATATCTTTATCTCAAAACTTGTATGTTTTTTTAGACGTTACATATAAGCAGATACCTTTACCTTTGAAGGGTTTCGAGAGTTTATCTACTCTCTGAGCCCGGCCATGGGCCAGGCTCAGAGACGCATTTAAGAACAAAACAGAGCGTAGTCAATATCACTGGTTTTCTTCTGCAAATCTAAGTCACCTGTCGTAGCACTGTTATCCATAATTGTCAGAACTCATTGTTTAGAGAATTTCATGAGTTTTGTGGCTGCAGTGAAAATAACACTCAGCACTATTGGCTGTAACGATAAACTCTGAAAATAAAATAAGATGTACTAACGTTTACACAATATATGTAAAAATAATATTAGACCATAAGAAAGAAGAGGTACTGCAGAAGGCTAACTGGTCATACTAGGCGGGTTCGACTCACACCCACACACTCAGGTTTCTGGTCTCAGTGACGGTACTCGGGAGTTTGTTCCATTCATCCACGACTCTATTACCCAACCAGTGCTTTGCTATATCCTTTCTAAATCTAAATTGTTTCCAGTTTGAACCTATTGTTGGGAGTGCTGTCTTGGCTGGATATTTTTAGCGCGTTATTTATTCTCCCTATATTTATTCCTGTCTTTCATTTGCATACTTCAATCATATCTCCCTAATTCTGCGCCTTTCAAGATTCATTGCTCTCAGGGTATCCTCGTAGCTTTCTGATACAAGGGATCAACACTCTGTTTTAAACCTCATTTATGACCATTCCATTCTGTAATATGGAGACTAGAGGTGCGCAGCATAATCTGAATGAAGACTTACCAAGGATATATAAAGTTGAAGCATAACCTGAGTGCTAATACACTGGCCAACAGTTTACATTTAAAAACATGTGCTTCTAACTAATTTTAAGACGCTGAATTCTAATCTGAACTTAATTTTGCTCATCATTAACGTCAAGAGTATGAATTAGAGATTCTTTGTAATCAAGAACCAAATCAAGCAAGTTATTTTATTAAATTAGTTTTGTCACATACTATTAAAAAATCCAGGACCGTGTCTAGAAATTCGATTGACTCAAAATTTCCTGTCAAACTGCTCCACTCAGTTTGGTTAAAGTTAAAATCTCCCTTTAAAACATTTTCACATATAGATTCCTTATAATTTCGTCCCAAAGAGGTTTACTGTGTTCCCTATCTAGATTTGAGAGCCTATAAATCACGCCCAGAATTAGCTTTTCAAGTCCCTCGAGAAACTAACGAAATAGATTAAATGCTTATCACTTCCATTAATATATATTGTCAAATGCAACAATTTAAATAATCTCTGACATACATCACCCTTCCACTACCGTTCATGTTAACCCTGTGTAAAATAATTTATAGCCTTGTATATAACATTCAGAAAGCCCTCTACTGTCACTCTTTGTTTATTGGCTAATTCCTGTGCATTTATTAGTAGCTTCAGTAAATGATGAACTACCATATTTTGGGATTTTTTCTTAGGTATTTTGTCAGTTTTTTATGTTTTCAGATTTGTTTCCCACACACACTCATGCCCCTGCCTTCTATCAGTTAAAGTCTTAGACAGCTTAGTAACGGCCCCCTCGACAGAGTTGGCAAACGCTACCACTCCTGCCCCAGAAATGTAGCAATCTCTTGCATACATATCATGTTTACCTTCGAAATTTCTTCAACTGTCAATGAATGGAATTTCAAGTTCTCTGCAGTTATTATCTAGTCAGCAATTTGCACCAGTTACCCTGGACATCCTTTCAATGTTCACTCTTCTTCTGGGTAAAATGCAACATATGATTGGGGTTCCTCCTTTAGATCTAAATACGTAGATCTACATCTGTCTTGCACTTACCTGGAGTATACCTGTAGAGGGTTTCGGGGTCAACGCCCCTGCGTCCCGGTCTGTGACCAGGCCTCATGGTGGATCAACCAGGCTGTTAGTGTTGGCCGCACTTAACCCAACGTACGAACCACAGCCCGGCTGGTCAGGTACTGACTTTAGGTGAATGTCCAGCATCTTCTTGAAGACAGCCAGGGGTCTATTGGTAATCCCACTTATGTAGTATGCTGGGAGGCAGTTGAACAGTCTTGGGCCCCTGACACTTATTGTGTTGTCTCTTATCCTGTTAGTGGCACCCCTGCTTTTCACTGCGGGGATGTTGCATAGTCTGCCGAGTCTTTTGCTTTCATAGAGTGATTTTCGTGTGCAAGTTTGGTACTAATCCCTCTAGTATTTTCCAAGTGTATATAATCATGTATCTCCCCCGCCTGAGTTCTAGGGAGCACAGGTTGAGAAACTTCAATCGTTCCCAGTAATTGAGGTGTTTTATCGCACTTATGTGCAGTGAAGGTTCTCTGTACATTTTCTAGGTCAGCAATTTCACCTGCCCTGAAAGGTGCTGTTAGTGTGTAGCAATATTCCAGCCTAGATAGAACAAGCGACCTGGAGAGTGTCATCATGGGCTTAGCATCCCTAGTTTTGAAGGTTCTCATTATCCATCTTTTCATTTTTCTTGCAGATGTGATTGATACACTGTTATGGTCTTTGAAGGTGAGATCCTCTGACATGATCACTCCCAGGTCTTTTACATTGGTTTTTCGCTCTATTGTGGGGTTGGAATTTGTTTTATAATCCGATATAGTTTTAATTTCCTCTCTTTTTCATTATCGGAGTAATTGAAATTTCTCATAATATAACTTCATATTGTTTTCTGCGGCCCATTTAAAGATTTGATTGATGTCCTCCTGGAGTCTTGCGATGTCTTCAATGGAGGACACTGTCATGCAAATACGGGTGTCATCTGCAATGGAAGACAAGGCACTGTGGCTTACATCCCTGTCTATGTCAGATATGAGGATGAGGAACAGGATGGGAGAGAGTACTGTGCCTTGTGGAACAGAGCTTTTCACCTTTATCACCTTTATCACGCATTTTGTGCGCTATTACACCATGGTCACACTTGTCGAAGGCTTTTGAAAAGTCTGTGTATACTACATCTACGTTTTGTTTGTCTTCTAGAGCATCCAGAACCTTGTCACAGTGGTCCAGCAGCTGGACAGACAGGAGCGACCTGCTCTAATCCCATGTTGCCCTGGGTTGTGTAACTGATGGGTATCTAGATGGGAGGCGATTTTGCTTCTTAGAACTCTTTCAAAATTTTTTTATATGGGACGTTAGCGCTATCTGTCTGTAGTTCTTCGCTATTGCTTTACTGCCCCCTTTGTGGAGTGGGGCTATGTCTGTTGTTTTTAGCAGCTGTGGGACGACCAGTGTCCATGCTCCCTCTCCATAGGATGGTAAAAACACATAATAGGAGCTTCTTGCAGTTCTAGATGAACACGGAGTTCCATGAGTCTGGGCCTGGGGCAGAGTGCATGGGCATGTGATTATCGCCTTTTCGAAGTCATTTGGCGTCAGGATAATATCAGATAGGTTCCAGCCTACCAAATTCTATCTCTCATAAAAAAATAATTTATGTCTTCGACTTTCAGTCTGGTTAGCGGCTCGCTAAAACTCTAGTCAAATTGGGACTTGAGTAGCTCACTCATTGCCTTGCTGTCATCTGTGTAGGACCCATCTCGTTTAAAAGCCCAATACTGGATGTTGTTCTCGACTTTGATTTTCATAAGAAAAGAAATATTTTGGGTTTCAATTTCATTAATGGCTTTTAGTTCTTCCCGCTTATCTTGGCTCCTGTAAGATTCCTTTAACTTTATTTCGATGTTTGCTATTTTTCTGACCAGTGTCTCCCTACGTATTACAGATATATTGGTCTCTTTCTAACCGCTTTGTTATTATTTGCCTTCGCCCGTATAGGGAGCGCCTTTCTCTTTCTAGTTTACATCATCTTCTTTTCCTAAAAAGGAATTTTTTGAGCATACCTCGAGTGCCACAGTTAATTTGTTCTAGACATTGGTTAGGATCCGTGTTGCTCAGGCTATCGTCCCATTTATATCACTTAGGGCCTGGTTTACTTGGTCCCACCTTATGTTTTTGTTATTGAAGTTGAATTAGGTGAAGGCTCCCTCGTGACTGATCACATTTTGTCGGTCTGGGGCCCCCCGCATACATGTTTGAACCTCTATTATGTTTGTGATCTGAGTATATTGTTTTTGATATGGAAATATTTCGTATCAGATCATCATTGTTAGTGAAGATGGAGTTCAGTGTATTCTCCAATCTTGTTGGTTCTATTATTTGTTGGTTTAAGGTGAATTTGGTGCAGAAATTTAAAAGCTCATGTGTGTGCGAGTTTTCATCTGAGCTGCCTCCTGGTGTTATCTCTGCTACAACATTATTTGCTATATTCCTCCATTTTAGGTGCCTTAAGTTGAAATTCCACAGGACCAGGAGCAAGATGTTAGGGTCAGGAGCTGGAAGACTTTCCAGACAGTGATCAATTTTCAAAAGCTGTTATGGAATTGTTGGGACGTTGCATCCGGAGGCTTGTATACAACCACGATGACCAGGTTTTGGTTCCCGATCTTTACTGCCAAAATTAAAATTTCAATTACATCAGCTGAGACATTAAGAAGTTCCGAGCACATAAGTGACTGATGTACAGGCAATTTCCCCCCCCCCCTCCCCTTTTTGCCTGTTCACTCTGTCGCATCGGTATAGGTTGTAGCCCGGGATCCATATTTCATTGTCTAAATGATCCTTTATGTAGGTCTCTGTGAAAACCGCGAACATTGCGTTTGACTCTGAAAGCAGTCCACAGATGAAAGGTATTTTGTTATTCGTTGCTGGCTTTAGACCTTGTATATTTGCAGAGATGAATGTCGTCGGACTGGTGGTGTTGGCGGTATGGTGAGGTTATTTTTTCCTGGCACTAATATCTGTTGTTGTAGAGTGAAGACCATCGACCGTGATTCCACTACAGAAATGACTGTAGTTGTTGTACAAATTCTGTCATTTCCTGCCAGCTTTTTTTTCTTCCTCGCGCTAAATTTTGTTTTTCTCTCTGGAGTGGTTGTGGTTACCCAGGTTTTCCCACGGTCTGGATGCTCCGCATATTCTTATCCTCTTTTGGTGGTGTGCCTGGCAATATACGTTATAGCATTGTCTTTCCTGAACTGAAGAGTGACACATTTCAGGGTGGAAAAGCTTACAGGATGGAAGGTCCAGAAACTAAGAGATCCTGTCTCCTGCCCTTCCCTTCCCTTCCTTAGTACTGATACAGAAAACAGGTTGTTTCCATTACCTGACGTGATATTACCAAACCTGTTGACTGTCACCAATACCAGATCCAGGGAAGCTCTACCTGTTACAAAAGGCACTATCATTACTTGTGTCTCGCCGACCACTACGACATTCTTACCTTTATTAGCCTATTAATTGATCGTACCTTTAGCCTCATTGACCATTCAAGTACATGCGTCATGGAGAACAGAAAAGCTATTTTCTACCTTAAAATCTACTCCTTTAACATTCCTCAGTTTGATGTTTCATCCTTTACTAGAAACCCCTTCCTGTTTGTTACGGCTGCCAACCTGTTCCTCACTGCTAGTAATCTGTTTCTTTTTTGCTATCTCAACTACCTCACATTCATTGTTATACTTATCAATGCGAATTTCATTTCCTTTTTTACTCCTTGAGAAGTTGAACCTCCTCCTTCAATATCTTACGCCATGACTAAAACACTACAAGAGCACTACATGTTGTATTATTGCACTCCTAACTAATTCTTAGGACAGTTGACCACTGACCTCAGTGTATGTAAATACATTATTATAATCAAAACCAAGCACTAAACCCACGAGGGTCATACAGCGCAGCGGGATTTAAGACATTTATTTATGAGAAGTCCCCCCTCTCTCGGTACTTTATCAGTCCAATAAAGAGAACGAGAGTAAGGCAGTATAAACAGTGGCGGAAGACAGATATTGATATTGTGAGAGAAAGGGCTGGGCTACGGTGATAGTTGTGTTTAACTTGCGATGGTTTT
The DNA here is from genome assembly GCA_009830355.1 of Cherax destructor. Classification (NCBI taxonomy): domain Eukaryota; kingdom Metazoa; phylum Arthropoda; class Malacostraca; order Decapoda; family Parastacidae; genus Cherax; species Cherax destructor. The sequence continues at coordinate 51,760 of WNWK01003806.1, forward strand.
TTAGTGTTTAAACAGTCTTACATGCTGATTTATGACTAGTTTAGCTGTACAAGTGTCCATTAAGTGTCCACAGAGATTGTTCAAATAGTCCCTCTGACTCACGTAACAGTTTGCCTTAATACGTTGTGGTTGTATCCACAACATTTATTTTGCCACCTGTCCCCATGCGATGTTTCTTTCGTTTAGATACTGAAGCCTAATAGTCCTGGATGCTGTCTATTCTGGTTTTACTTTTAGAAATACAATTGTGCATGATATTAACTGTCTAGTAGGAAGAACATTAAATATTTCTGGTGTTTATTATTGACAAGCTGAATTGGTGATCCCTTCTGGTTTTTTTTTTTCTACACTTGTTGATAAAATGGGCTGGGTAATAGTTTGCCAAACAGTGTATGTATTTGCATTTCTTCTCTGAAGACGGATGACTGGAGATCCGGAAAGTCTTCCTAAAATACTCATGACGATGACTTTTAGTACATGCTTTGTTATATGAGAAGAAATGTAAACGATTATCCTTTTTGGGTGGTTTCCTGTTCACCTAAAAATTCAACTTCTCGTTTTCACAGATGAACACGACCAGGAAGAAGACTGTTATGTTCCTCTTCTATGAAAAGCTTAAGTGTAATGAACCCTTGTCAGTGCTCAATAATACCCCACACGGCGACATAAACACAGGAGATTATATCTTTATATTTCGACCCCCTTCTGGGATCCTCATCAGCAGGATCCCAGAAGGGGGGTCGAAATATACAGAACAATCAATCTTGTGCGTTTCTGCCTTCTTCTGTGATGAGGTTTCTGCTGGATAATCAAAATGTGGTCAATATATCTCAGCCATGTTACACTTGCTGGTATATATGGTTCCAACACCTCCCCCAGTTGCTGATATTCAAGGTGCAATTTTTGTCTTGCCTTCATGTATAAACTGCTTTTAACTGTACCATAATGATAATTGTACATTTTTGCTCTAAAATGTAACATAATCGTAGCATATATTGAGGGCCTAAAATATTTACCATTTCATAAACCATTTGTCTGTTAATCCCGTAGAATTAAATTAATGAGTATGAGCTTTAATATATCGTAAATGTATTACACTCGAGCAGTGTCATGTGTCCACTACACTGGTGTGTATCTTTCTAATTGTTTCGTATGTGTTCATGTGTGTAGGATGGAAGGTTTTGTGAATGACTTATTGAAAGTTTTCTTTGTTATTAGCAGGTAGTTGGTAATAACGAAAGAGTACGAAAGAGTACAAACTGATAAGACACATGAGCTACAGTTAGGTAACTTTATTCGAAACGTTTCACCTACACAGTAGACTTCTTCAGTCGAGTACAGAAGAGTTTAGCCGAAGCAGTAGAGATGTGAACACGATGTCATCAGTCCATCACCCTGGAAGACGTAGTTTTGAGGTGGTCAGTCCCTCAGCCTGAAGAACACTTCTGCTCCCTAGTCTGTGTAGGTGAAACGTTACAAATAAAGATACCTAACTGTTGCTCATGTGTCTTACTTATCAACTTGTCGGTATTTTATACCATTTTCATATTAGAGTACAAACTGTATGTTGATACCAACAAACTGTGGACAATGCAGGTTGTGGTCGGTTCAGGAAGACGATCTTGATTCATATTTTGATGTATTTTGATCAGTAACCAGCATTACAGTAACCGAGGGATGAGTGGGATGCTTCAGTACAAACTGCACTTAAATGGGAGAGGACAAGCCATAGCAAACGCATGAAATGTGATTTATGAGACTGTCAAATCCGTGGTGGATGAACAACGGCCGAAGCCAACAAGTACTAAGAAACATATTAATGTTTGTAGTGCAATATTTATTACGTTTCATCCCTGACTGGACAAATACATGTTTATAAGGAAAACGAGGACGCTGAGGTCAGCCATGGAAGAGGTCACAAACGATGTAACACGTGAGGTTAGGAGGAAATAGATAACTTAAACAATGTGTATGCTTTAAGTGACAATGTGCAGGAGTGGTGTTGGAGGGTGGCACAGAGATGCCACCACGCATCTCATTCTGGCTCTCTTTTAGTTATGTGTTACGATTAACTCCTTCTCGTTTTATAATGATCTCTGTAAAAAGAAATATGTCTTAGAGATGGGATCGTCTTTCAGCATCATCTTGGCCAACCTTTACCACGAACACATATTGTAGAGAGAGACTGCTTGGAGAACAGCATCCCACCCATCATATAACAGATATGTCGATGATATTTTGGTCATTGCATTTACAGTGGCCAATTTCAAGTCCGGTTTGAGGACATTCTCTAATCAGTGTAACTCACTATTCAGGATGACCTGTTACTCTTTATTGACGTCCTCCTGATCAACAAGTGAACGCTCTCTAGCTCAGCTTATATAGAAAATCCACCAATAAAGAAAACTTGATACACATTTATTTTCACCTGACATTTATTTTCACCTGATATCCCTCAGGATTTGTAGTGAAAAATTTCCTAAGCATGAGCTAAAAACGCATTGAGGACACATTAACTACTTTCAAGTTCAAACTGCACTTCATCAGCCTTTAAAAGAAAAACTTTACTCATCCACACCACTTCCAGGACAAAATCAAACATTGACCGTCGTCTTATCCTCGCCACGGGACATGTTGTCTTCAATATTACCTCTATCTTATGTAAAACTGACACTACATCATAACCAGTTGAAGTATAACAAATATCGCCTCAAAGACTGAAGAGTACCACTCCTGCAGGGTTTACAACCTTTAGTGAGGAGAATATATTGACATTTAACATGACCTTCAGATTTCCTTGCAGGAGCCATGATATGCTTACAGAAACAAAAAAAAAAAAACAGCAATGAATGCGTCATTCACCATATTGTACAGTCACATATCATAGAATAATACGTATAATTACTGCTTTCAGGATTCTGAAGCAGAAAATATACGCTTATCTGATAATAGAGAGAAAACAAGGGATTGTACATGGTTTATATAATAAAAATATTCCCTAAGTCCCCATGACTCACATCTCCTCCTTCCACCATACACAATAATACCTAAAATATGCGCATTGTTTTAGTTATCTGTCTCCTCGTGATCTCACTTGCTATCTCAAGTGTGACTTCTCCTGAGCATGACCTCAGTGCGCTCGTCTGCGTACTTGTTTTGTACACAGACCTGAATGGAACGTGACAATAAAAGTTTCACTGCGAACCTAGTGATAGAACTGCAGTGTTAAATGCATCTGAAATTATCACAGCTAGAAGACATCCCTGATCACAGCTAGCTGCCATAAGACATCCCTGATCACTACTAGCTGCCAGAAGACATCCCTGATCACAGCTAGCTGCCAGAAGACATCCCTGATCACTGCTAGCTGCCAGAAGACATCCCTGATCACAGCTAGCTGCCATAAGACATCCCTGATCACTACTAGCTGCCAGAAGACATCCCTGATCACAGCTAGCTGCCAGAAGACATCCCTGATCACTGCTAGCTGCCAGAAGACATCCCTGATCACTGCTAGCTGCCAGAAGACATCCCTGATCACTGCTAGCTGCCAGAAGACATCCCTGATCACTGCTAGCTGCCAGAAGACATCCCTGATCACTGCTAGCTGCCAGAAGACATCCCTGATCACTGCTAGCTGCCAGAAGACATCCCTGATCACTGCTAGCTGCCAGAATACATCCCTGATCACAGCTAGCTGCCAGAAGACATCCCTGATCACTGCTAGCTGCCAGAAGACATCCCTGATCACTGTTAGCTGCCAGAATACATCCCTGATCACTACTAGCTGCCAGAAGACACCCCTGATCACAACTAGCTGCCAGAAGACATCCCTGATCACTACTAGCTGCCAGAATACATCCCTGATCACAACTAGCTGCCAGAAGACATCCCTGATCACTACTAGCTGCCAGAATACATCCCTGATCACAGCTAGCTGCCAGAAGACATCCCTGATCACAGCTAGCTGCCAGAAGACATCACTGATCACAGCTAGCTGCCAGAAGACATCCCTGATCACAGCTAGCTGCTAGAAGACTTCCCTGATCACAGCTAGCTGCCAGAAGACTTCCCTGATCACTGTTAGCTGCCAGAAGACATCCCTGATGACTACTAGCTGCCAGAAGACATCCCTGATCACTGTTAGCTGCCAGAAGACATCCCTGAGCACTGCTAGCTGCCAGAAGACATCCCTGACCACTGCTAGCTTCCAGAAGACAACCCTGATCACAACTAGCTGCCAGAAGACATCCCTGATCACAACTAGCTGCCAGAAGACATCCCTGATCACAACTAGCTGCCAGAAGACATCCCTGATCACAGCTAGCTGCCAGAAGACATCCCTGAACACTGCTAGCTGCCAGAAGACATCCCTGAACACTGCTAGCTGCCAGAAGACATCCCTGATCACAACTAGCTGCCAGAAGACATCCCTGATCACAACTAGCTGCCAGAAGACAACCCTGATCACAACTAGCTGCCAGAAGACATCCCTGATCACAACTAGCTGCCAGAAGACAACCCTGATCACAACTAGCTGCCAGAAGACATCCCACAGGTTGTAACTTACGCCTGGGTAGACCTATCTTGATTGTGCCACGACTAATACTATTACAAACGTTGACAGAAATTAGTGAGTATGACAACACGTTACAACTGGTGTTAAATGAGGAATTTCATAACTGAATGCTCTGTCTTGTGGACACGTGAATATAGAGACGCGTACGAACTAATCTGCAGACCTCACACCAGGTTACTAAGAGCATAAGTAATATGATTATTAGCATTAGTATTATTATAATTAATATTAGGGTATTATTGTGAAATATTAAATTCTATATTAGAGGTTTTTGCACAGGATATGGAGTCCACTATCATCTGAATTACTATTTTATTTCCGCAGAATAAAATGGTAATATTGTGACATACATGTGATCTCACATTTGATGTTATGTGTTTAGTGGTTATGCGACGTAGGTATGTGGCATGACACTGTCTTCCGTGACAGTGGCAGAGTTTGAAAACTAAAGACGTTGATGTTTTCTCACTGTTTTCTACTAAGTTCTGGAGTTCTTGCCACTAACACGGTTCAGCTGGAGAGACAGATTATATGCCGGGTTATAAGTCTGTATGGTTGTGCTCTGCTCTCTAAGTGATTTAGTTTTCCTTTGTGCTTCTTTTCTCTGTTTCACCAGCAGTCTTTTAGACATTCAACTTGGCTGTTTGTGGCTGTCGGCTCTGCACCTGTCAATGACTTGAGTGACGTATTTCCTGTTTTACATCATTGGTCTGTAGGTGAGACAAATTGAATGTTTCACGTGTATTGTGAAACTTATTATTCTGGATGTGATTTTCTGTAAAAAAAGCTAAGCAGTGTAAATTGGGTTTTACAGTGTGAATTACTGGTGGAGTCATTATTGTTAGTTATTACACAGCTTTGTTTATTAAACTTATATTTATAACTCCCTCTTGGTGTTTATATACGTATTTATGCACTACTTGTTAAAATTTCCTAACTGCGTATTACTGAGATATAATATATTTATTTTGGTTTAAGCAACAATAATTTTTTTTTTTTTGTAAAAAAATACTTTTATAAATATCTTCTTGGATCTATTGAACTGTGATTGCTATTGTGTATTCTTATCTTACTCTTAACTGATAATTGATGTTTCTTTTACAACGGTCAACATACAGGTAACGAGTGAGAGAGGAAACTAGCCCCGATCAATCAGACTGTTAGTATTAGCACGTGATATACTCACAGGCATGCAAATCTATCTGGCTGACCTTCCCAATACCAAAGTGACAGACGTTGGAATATTGGCTGAAACGTATAAAGTAACTCGTGATCCGGCCAAGTCTAAACTCAAATCAACTCGTCTAAAACTCCACTCTGGTCTAAGGGATTTGGTAGCCACAACTTCCAACGTCACACTTAGCATCTCCTGCTAAGTGTGACGGTTAAATATAAGTTTTTCATTCCTGTTAACTCGATAAATAATACCTTACTTTGTACTTTCTATAAGAAGGAAGGTCATATCATATCTGAATGTCTTAGTCTCAGATAATCGGAGTTATAATCCAAGGAATGGATCAACGACTTTGAATTCTTCAGTGCCGCAAGACTAGCGTGTTGCGGAAATTATTAGCAAAGAAAGTTAATGATAGTAAAGGCTTAATTGCCGAATTCGTATGTATTTACATGGATGTTTACGTGTTTTCGTAAAAGTCAACTTCCAGTCCTTGGGCATCGCCATATATTTTAGTTCCTGAATCAAGCAGTCGTAGGATGTTTAATTTGTCAATGTAGATAAATGGTTCATTGAATTGACAAGTTGATAAATTAGACACTTGTGCAACACTTGGGTATCGTTATTGATGAAACGTTTCGGCATCAAGTGACTTCCTCAGTTCATTACAGAGAAGAATAGTTGAGGATCAGCAGAACTCTGAGGTAATAAATCACTCAGCCTGGAGATGATGTGATCAGTCCATTAATTTTGATAAGAACACTGCATATGTGCGAAGGTCATGGCTATAGTTTAGGCAAGCTTAGAATAGGTCATGCCTGTAGGCTAAGCAAGCATAGAATAGGTCATGCCTGTAGGCTAAGCAAGCATAGAATAGGTCATGCCTGTAGGTTAAGCAAGCTTAGAATAGGTCATGCCTGTAGGTTAAGCAAGCTTAGAATAGGTCATGCCTAAAGGTTAAGCAAGCTTAGAATAGGTCATGCCTAAAGGTTAAGCAAGCTTAGAATAAGTCATGCCTAAAGGTTAAGCAAGCTTAGAATAGGTCATGCCTAAAGGTTAAGCAAGCTTAGAATAGGTCATGCCAGTAGGTTAAGCAAGCTTAGAATAGGTCATGCCAGTAGGTTAAGCAAGCTTAGAATAGGTCATGCCAGTAGGTTAAGCAAGCTTAGAATAGGTCATGCCAGTAGGTTAAGCAAGCTTAGAATAGGTCATGCCAGTAGGTTAAGCAAGCTTAGAATAGGTCATGCCTAAAGGTTAAGCAAGCTTAGAATAGGTCATGCCTATAGGTTAAGCAAGCTTAGAATAGGTCATGCCTGTAGGTTAAGCAAGCTTAGAATAGGTCATGCCTATAGGTTAAGCAAGCTTAGAATAGGTCATGCCTATAGGTTAAGCAAGCTTAGAATATGTCATGCCAATAGATTAAGGAAGCTTAGAATTCCACGTATCAATATTGCAAGATTTTGCTGTGTCTGAGAGGACTGCAGTTACATGGTTCAGATCACCGGCACAGCAACATCTTGGGATCTTGATACAGAGAATTCTTCGCTTGTCTAACATATTAACATGACCATCTTCCACCTGTGGATTTTTTGTTTATGGTGACATTGCCTACGACTGTTTCCACTTCACTTGCCTGCAATATATTAGCTGCTTTTCCGCTCATATGCTGTGTTTATATCAAGATTGATGTACTTATAACAAACTCCAGGATGAGTAACTTATTACCTCAAACTCCTTCTGATCTTCAGTTATTTGTCAACGGTCCAGACATAGATGAGCCAATTATCAGCTCATGTGTTCTGTCTGAACGTTAAGCAGAATCCAACTTCAGTGTGAATTTGGCCAAGAGTGACTCAGGATACATTATTGGACACGGACATTTAAAACCTATGCAAAACAAAACAGCAGCTATTACTAATGTTGCTATTCCCACAGAGGGAGGCAGTTCCTAGGCATAGTTGGATATTACTACAGCTTCTGTTCTATTTTCTCTCATTTGCTACCCCTTCCCCCATCCCCATGTACCGAAATCACCAGTTCAAATATAACGTTTATACACAATGGTTTTGTATTACTTGATCTTCAATAGACTGAAAAGATTGCTGACTTCTGCTCATATTTCAGAGTCAAAACTTTACCAAACCATTTGTGTTGCGCGTCAATACAAGCTAAGAGAGCATGGCAACACCAATCATACAAGCAACACTAGACAACACTTGACTATGTTCAAACGGCATCAATAAAACTGCTACTATAGAAAATTATTCACTTGCATCAGTGATGTCATTATATCTCTTACAGTTGTCTAGGAACTTCGTTATTCTCTATTAAATGAAGGTGAAGGAGACTGATAACCATAAAGGTTATTATTATTATTATTATTATTATTCATGAGGGAGAAATAAACCTTTAAGGGTTAAAAAGCGCCTGGGGAAATTCAATGCATTCAGGTTCAACCCTGGGAAAGAAAGAATAGGTTCATTTCCTTGGATAAAAAGCCCCTCACCGGCCAGAGGGGGCATAACGTGAAGGACGTATGCCACTCAGTCCTGTAATAAGGGCTTTTGATCCAAGGAAATAGACTAATTCTTTATTTCCTAGGGTTGAAAATAAATGTTTCCTCTCTATATATATATATATATATATATATATATATATATATATATATATATATATATATATATATATATATATATATATATATATATATATCTCGCCGAATCGGTGAGGTTGGCTTAAAAATAAGAGTCACAAGTCAAAAAACTTACATCTATGTTCATTTCTACCCTCACCACTCAACACAAATTTTAAGAAGTACCATTTCAAGCCTATTTTCTGAACTCATAATCACTTTCTGTCTTAAACTGCGTAATATATATTTCCCAGAAACACAATCATTGTCACACAGGACGCAGAGTATACCTTGGGCAGACAGATCGAATGCTGAGAGGATCATTGAACACCAGAGAGCAACACGTTATGGACAGCAGAATTCAGCCGTTTTTCAACATTTTAGCAACAATAGTCATAATATTCAATGGGAAGTTGCCACCATCAAACAAATCACAATGCAGCTACAAACACAAAATCGTAGAATATCTGCTCTCACAGCTACAGCGCCTAATTTTAATATCTCACAGAAGCAATGGATACCAGACGTTATTTTAAAATTCGCCTTCATGAAGTACACACCAGCACCCAACCTATCACAGTACGCCAGCACACCAGGAATTACATAGTACAGAGGAACTATTTTCCCAAATTTTAAGCATGGTTTCAGTCACCTTCTTCAAGACATGTCATCTCACTCACTCCCGGATATAACGCTCCATGCTAACTTGCTAAAGCTCCTGGGCTGTGAGGGAAAAAGTCAGTCGGGTTACAGTTGGTGCCTCTGATGGAAAACATCTACATAAGTACTGTTTCCGAATCTTCTCTATTATAAATCCCTTAGGCCAAGCGATACAGAACTAGACCTATTAGCTTTGAGACCATAAGTGTGTGTGTGTGTGTGTACTCGCCTATTTGTACTTACCTATTTATGGTTGCAGGGGTTTAGTCCTAACTCCTGGCTCCGCCTCTTCGCTGGTTGCTACTGGGTCCACTCTCTCTGCTCCATGAGCTTCATCGTGTCTCTTCTTAAAGCTATGTATGCATCCTGCTTCTTCTACATCACTCCAGAATTCTTCCTAACATTCCTATAACTCATCTGAGTCAACTTCCAGTTGTGACTGATACCTTGTTGCTGTGTCCCATTTCTGAAACATCCTGTCCCTATCTACCTTGTCAGTTCCTCTCGGTATTTTATATGTCGTTATCATGAGTCCCTTATCCCTCCTGTCCTACAGAGTCGTCAGGTCGATTTACCTTTACCTCCCCTCATAGGACACACCCCTTAGCTCCGGGACTAGTCTCGTTACAAATCTTTGCACTTTTTCTAATTTTTTGACGTGCTTGACCAGGTGTGGGTTCCATACTGGTGGTACGTACTCCAGTATGGGCGTAACGTACACGGTATACAGAGCCTTGAACGATTCCTTACTAAGGTGTGGAAACGCTATTCTTAGGTTTGCCAGGCACCCGTATGCTGCAGCAGTTATTTGGTTGCTGCGAGCCTCAGGAGATGTGCTCAGTATTATACTCACCCCAAGATCCTTTTCCTTGAGTGAGGTTTTCAGTCTTTGGACCCATAGCCTATACACTGTCTGCGGTCTTCTATGACCTTCCGCAATCTTCATGACCGCACTTGATGGGGTTAAACTCCAGAATCCAAGGAGAGATGTTGTCCGGTCACACCGCCTTTGAGGTATCTCGTTCACTTAGTAACCTCTTCCCCTCTTCCTCCTCGGTTGTGTGTACTGTGTCCAGCACTTGTTGGTGTACCCCACCATTCCGGCTTTCTAGAGTCCTTTCTGTCTCCACTGAAAATATCTCCTTAAATTTCGTGTTGAGCTCTACACATACTTCTCAGTCGTTTCCTGTGATCTTCCCTCCTTTCTTCCTCAGTCTGATTACCTGGTCCTTAACTATTGTTTTCCTCCTGATGTGGATGCATAACAGCTTCGCGACAGATTTGGCTGTCGATGCTATTTCAATTCTCGTACTGCCGCTGGGCCTCCCTCCTTATCTGTGCTTATTCGTCTCTGGCTCTTCGACTAATCTCCCTATTTTCCTGGGTCCTTTGTTCCCTATATTTCCCATTCTCTAGCGCACTTAGTTTTGGCCTCTCTACGCCTTGGGGTGAACCAAGGGCCTCGTTCTCGTCTTCCCATTATTTCTGTTGCCCTTGGATACGAACCTCTCCTCTGCCTCTGCATTTTGTTGTCAAGTATTCCATCATTTCATTTACTGATTTTCTCACCAGTTCTCTTTCCCACTGAACTTCATGCAGGAAATTTCTCATGCTTGTGTTGTCCCCTCTGTTGTAGTTTGGTTTCTCCCATCCTACTTGTCCTGCTTCCCTCTCCACGTGTATCTCTATGTATTCGAAGCTCAGGACTACGTGATCACTAGCTCCGAGGGGCCTTTCATATGTGATGTCCTCTCTGTGTATGTGTGCGCGTGAATATGTCTGTGTGTGTGCGCGTGAGTATGTCTGTGTGTGTGCGTGAGTATGTCTGTAAGTGTGCACGTGAGTGTCTGTATGTACTCACCTATTTGTGGTTGCATGTGTCGAGTCATAGCACCTGAGCGTATGTCTGTGTATGTGTGCGCGTGAGTATGTATGTGTGCGCGTGAGTATGTATGTGTGCGCGTGAGTATGTATGTGTGCGCGTGAGTATGTATGTGTGCGCGTGAGTATGTCTGTGTACGTATGTCTGTGTGTGCGTGAGAATGTGTGTGCGGGAGTATGTGTGTATGTGTGCGGGAGTATGTCTGTGTATGTTTATGTCTGTGTATGTTTGTGCGAGTGTACTTCTGTGTATGTGTGTGCGTGTGTATGTGTGTGCGTGAGTATGTCTGTGCGTGAGTATGTCTGTGCGTGAGTATGTCTGTATGTTTGTGCGAGTGTACATCTGTGTATGTGTGCGTGTGTATGTCTGTGTACCTAATACGTAGAGCTTGCCAGATTGGTCGGATGTCATTAAAAATTAGGCTTTTTTAAAAATTAAATTTTTAAGATAAATAGATGTATTTTCTTTGAAAATGTTGAGTAATTTGATATTTTTTGACCAAATCTAACTAAGAAATCTCACCTAACCTAAACTTACATATTCTTTTCCCGAAATTCTACTAAATATATCATAGATCAGTTTAAATTTATATAATATTACTTAAGATCAATGTTATATATCTTAGTTAAGTTCAGATTGATTTTCGCAGACTTATGGCACACGCATTTATTCGTACACACACACACACACACACACACACACACACACACACACACACAGGAATCGACAAGGTGGACAGACAAAATGTTCCAGAGATGCGACACAGTAGTTACTATTGGAAGTTGAAGACTCAGATGAATCACAGGGATGTTAGGAAGTATTTCTTCAGTCAGGAAGTTGAATAGTCTGGGAAGTGATTTAGTGGAGGCAGGATCCATACATATCTTTAAGAAGAGGTATGATAAAGCTCATGGAGCAGGAAGAGTGACGTAGTAGCGACCAGTGAAGAAGCGGGGCCAGGAGCTGTAACTCGACCCCTGCAACCACAACTTGGTGAGGACATTTAGGTGAGCACACATACACACACACACACACACACGCGAGCCCAATGGAAAGGAAGGAGACAAGACTTACGCTAAGGTCCTATCAGTCCACCAAGCAAGGCTGAGGAATGAAGGGGAAGAGCTGTTGGGAGCATGGAGAGCAGTGAGGGGAAAGTAGGTAGAGAAGGTGACAGGTCCCATGCAGAGGCAAGACCATTCCACTAAGAGTTACAGGAAAAAATAAGGGAGACATTGGCCCTGTACAAATGGGACCCAAAGACGCAGAGGGAAAGGCAATGGGAGGAGGAGAGGGAGAAGTCAGTGTTTATTCATGGGGTTCAGGTGAGCGAAGGCAGCAAACACAATGGAAGACGGCAGAAAGAAAAACGGGAGATTGAAAACATCAAAGAAATTGGCGAGGAGGACATGATTGAAACAGTAAATTTTCAGAGAATAGGAGGGTACTTGAAATCGGCCGGTCAAACTGAATTCCAAACAAGAAGTGGTGCAGAACAGGATTTGGCAAGAGAAACCACGGTTGAAGGAATCATCAACATACAAGAGAGTATCCCTGGACAGCGACAGAACAAGAATGGAACCACAGCAGCTGAGGGAGAGGACACAGAAACGAAAGGGGCTAGAAAGAGATAAGGACAGAGTCAGCACACGACAACCAGAGCTGGGCAGAGCAACAAGCACAAGCACACACAGAACCACCCTTAGAACCCCACAGCTAAACACGCTATCCCAACACAACCCACAATCCACACATACAGCCCCCCACCCCACAATATGCTGTAGAATCTCACAGCACATTGCCAGGTCCTCCACCCCCACAGACCCCCAGAACAAAGTGTTGGAGAGGAAACTGAAGGTATGGTACACCAAAGCTGATGGGAATAATGAAGTGGGAGGAGTGGCACGAAAGAACCAAAGAGGGGTCACCGGACATCATAGTTCTCACAGAAACCAAACTCACAGGAATGGTAACAGATGCCATCTTTCCAACGGGATATCCTATCCTGAGGAAAGAGAGGGGTAACAGAGGGGGTGGAGGAGTGGCACTGCTCATCAAAAACCAATGGGATTTTGATGAGCCGGAGAGACAGAGGAGAAACAAGAAACTACATAATAGGAACGCTTCAGTCTGGAGGTCCCATGGCGGTAATTGCAGTGACGTATAACCCACCACAGAACAGCAGGGGGGCCAAGGCAAGAGTATGATGAGATTAACAGAGCGATGGTTGACACACTGGCTGAAGTGGCCAGAAGGGCGCATGCAAGCATGGCAAAGATGCTGATTGTGGGTGACTTCAATCACAGGGAAATTGACTGGGAGAACCTGGAGCCACATGGGGGCCCAGAAACGTGGAGGGCTAAGATGATGGAGGTGGTACCGGAAAACTTCATGTACCAATATGTAAGGGACACTACCAGAGAGAGAAAATATGAACCAGAAAGACTGGACCTAGGATTCGCCGTGAGTAGAGCAGATATTGAGGACATCACATATGAAAGACCCTTGGGGCCAATAACCATGTGGTTATGAGCATCTTTCCCCCTCCACAAGTGGAGGGGGAAGCAGGAAGGGCTGGACAAATGAAGCCAAACTACAAGAGAGGGGACTACACAGGCATCAAGAATTTCATGCATAGGTTTCATTGGGACAGAGAACTGGCAGGGAAGTCAGTAAACGAGATGATGGAATGTGTGACAACGATATGCAAGGCAGATGAGGAGAGGTTTGTACCCAAGGGTAAGAGAAATAACGAGAAAGCCAGGATGAGCCCGTGGTTCACCCAAAGGTGTAGAAGCGAAAACAAAGTGTGCTAGATATTGGAAGAAGTAAAGAAGGCGAAGGACTCAGGAGAATAAGGAGAGCAGTCGTAGAGCCAGAAATGAACATGCACAGGTAAGAAGGGAGGCCCAGCAACAATACGAAAATGACATAGCAGCGAAAGCCAAATCTGACCCGAAGCTGTTGTACAGCCACATTAGGAGGAAAACAACAGTCAAGAACAAGGTAATCAAGCTGAGGAAGGAGGGGAGATCACAAGACACGACCGAGAAGTATGTGAGAAACTCAACACGAGATTCAAAGAAGTGTTCACAGAGGAGACAGAAGGGACTCCAGAAAGACGGAGAGGTGGAGTACACCATCAGGTGTTGGACACAATACATACAACCGAGGAAGAAGTGAAGAGGCTGCTAAGTGAGCTAAATACATTAAAGGCGATGGGGCCGGATAAGATCTCTCCATGGGTCCTGAGAGAGGGAGCAGAGGCGCTATGCGTACCACTAACAACAATCTTCAACACATCTATCGAAACAGTGTGACTTCCTGAGGTATGGAAATGTAGTCCCAGTTTATAAAAAGGAGATGGACACAAAGCATTAAACTACAGACCAGTGTCACTGACATGTATAATATGCAAAGTCATGGAGAAAGTTATCAGAAGAGTGGTGGAGCACCTAGAAAGGAATGAGCTAATTAACTACAACCAGCACTGTTTCAGGGACGGGAAATACTGTGTCATAAACCTACTGGAGTTCTAGGATAGGGTGACAGCGGTAAGACAAGAGAGAGAGGACGGGGGGTAGATTGCGTTTACTTGGAGTGTATGAAGGCGTTTGACAGTTCCACACAAGAGGTTAGTGCAAAAGCTGGAGGACCAGGCAGGGATAACAGGGAAGGCACTGCAATGGATCAGTGAATACCTGTCGGGAAGTCAACAGCGAGTCAAGGTACGTGATGAGGTGTCAGAGTGGGCGCCTGTGATAAGCGGGGTTCCACAAGGGACACAGTTCTAGGACCGGTGCTGTTTCTGGTATATGTGAACAACATGACGGAAGGAACAGACTCAGAAGTGTGCCTGTTTGTAGATGTGAAGCTGATGAGAAGAATTCAATCGGACGATGACCAGGCAGAACTACAAAGGGATCTGGACAGGCTGCAGGCCTGGTCCAGAAACTAGCTCCTGGAGTTCATCTCCAAGTGCAAAGTCATAAAGATTGGGGAAGGGCAAAGAAGACCTCAGACGGAGTGCAGTCTACGGGGCCAGAGACTACAAACCTCACTCAAGGAAAAGGATCTTGGGGTGAGTATATCACCGGGAACATCTCCTGAGGCGCACATCAACCAAATAACTGCTGCAGCAAATGGGCGCCTAGCAAATCTAAGAACAGCATTCCGACATCTCAATAAACAATCGTTCAGGACCCTGTACACCGTGTTAAGGGAAATCGACCTGACGACACTGGAAAACAGGAGAAACAGGGGGGATAGGATAACGACATATAAAATACTGAGAGGAATCGATAAGGTGGACAAAGACAGGATGTTCCAGAGATGGGACACAGTAAAAAGGGGCCACAATTGGAAGTTGAAGACTCAGATGAATCACAGGGATGTTAGAAAGTATTTCTTCAGTCACAGAGCTGTCAGGAAGTAAAACAGTCTGGGAAGTGATGTAGTGGAGGAAGGATTCATACATAGCTTTGAGAAGAGGTATGATAAATCTCATGGAGCAGGAAGAATGACCTAGTAGCAACCAGTGAAGAGGCGGGGCCAGGAGCTGTGACTCGAGCCCTGCAACCACAACTAGGTGAGTACAGAGATGTCAGGAAGTGGAATAGTCTGGAGTGTGATGTAGTGAAGGCAGGATCCATACATAACTTTAAGAAGAGGTATGAAGCTCATGGCGCAGGGAGAGAGTGGATCTAGTAGCGACCAGGGAAGAGACGGAGCTATGAATCGACCCCTGCAACTACCATTAACTGAGTAGATGAGTACACACACACAAAATAAATATATATATATATATATATATATATATATATATATATATGTCGTGCCGATTAGGTAAAACTGGTCAATTAGCAAGAACTCATCTAAAATTAAGTCCTAAAATTTTCTCTTATACTTTTAAAGATATATTTTTTTCATTTATGTTAATGTAAGAATTTATAATTTTGTACCAAGAGAAACTTTGAAAACCTACCTAACCTTATTACAACAAGCGCAATTTAATTTAGCCTAACCCAACTAAATAGATTTTAGATACGTTAACATTAATTTAATAATAAACAAACACAATGAAATATATTTTTTTCGTTATGTTCAGAATGATTTTTGCGAAATTATTGCATACACAAATTTTCACTTGTTTTATATGGCAAGGTGAGCGTTGCTATTTAAGCCAAAATCGCAAGTTTTACCTAATCGGCACGACATATATTTTTTTTTTTTTTTATTAACACATCGGCCGATTCCCACCAAGGCAGGGTGGCCCGAAAAAGAAAAACTTTCATCATCATTCACTCCATCACTGTCTTGCCAGAGGGGTGCTTTACACTACAGTTATAAAACTGCAACATTAACACCCCTCCTTCAGAGTGCCGGCACTGTACTTCCCATCTCCAGAACTCAAGTCCGGCCTGCCGGTTTCCCTGAATCCCTTCATAAATGTTACTTTGCTCACACTCCAACAGCACGTCAAGTATTAAAAACCATATGACTCCATTCACTCCTATCAAATACGCTCACACATGCTTGCTGGAAGTCCAAGCCCTCGCACACAAAACTTCCTTTAACCCTCCCTCCAACCTTTCCTAGGCCGACCCCTACCCTCCTTCCCTCCACTACAGATTTATACACTCTCGAAGTCACTCTGTCTCGTTCCATTCTCTCTACATGTCCAAACCACCTCAACAACCACTCCTCAGCTCTCTGAACAATCGTTTTGGTAATCCCGCACCTCCTCCTAATTTCCAAACTCCGAATTCTCTGCATTATATTCACACCAAACATTGACCTCAGACATGACATCTCCACTGCCTCCAGCCTTCTCCTCGTTGCAACATTCATCACCCATGCTTCACACCCATATAAGAGCGTTGGTATAACTATACTCTCATACATTCCCCTCTTTACTTCCATGGACAAGGTCCTTTGTCTCCACAGACTCCGAAGTGCTCCACTCACCCTTTTCCCCTCATCAATTCTATGATTCACCTCATCCTTCATAGACCCATCCGCCGACATGTCCACTCCCAAATATCTGAATACATTCACCTCCTCCATACTCTCTCCCTCCAATCTGATATCCAATCTTTCATCACCTATTCTTTTGTTATCCTCATCACCTTACTCTTTCCTATATTCACTTTCAATTTTCTTCTTTTACACACCCTACCAAATTCATCCACCAACCTCTGCAACTTCTCTTCAGAATCTCCCAAAAGCACAGTGTCATCAGCAAAAAGCAACTGTGACAACTCCCACTTTGTACTTGCTTCTTTATCTTTTAGCCCAACACCTCTTGCCAAGACCCTCGCATTCACTTCTCTTACAACCCCATCTATAAATATATTGAACAACCACGGTGACATCACACATCCTTGTCTAAGGCCCACTTTTACTGGGAAATAGTCCCCTTCCCTCCTACACACTCTAACCTGAGGCTCACTATCCTCATAAAAACTCTTCACTGCTTTCAGTAACCTTTCTCCTATTCCATACACCTGCAACATCTGCCACATTGCCCCCTATCTACCCTATCATACGCCTTTTCCAAATCCATAAATGCCACAAAAACATCTTTACCCTTATCCAAATACTGTTCACCTATATGTTTCACTGTAAACACTTGGTCTACACACCCCTACCTTTCCTAAAGCCCCTTGTTCATCTGCTATCCTACTTTCTGTCTTACTCTTAATTCTTTCAATAATAACTCTACCATACACTTTACCAGGTACACTCAACAGACTTATTCCCCTATAATTTTTGCACTCTCTTTTGTCCCCTTTGCCTTTATACAAAGGAACAATACACGCTCTCTGCCAATCCCTAGGTACCTTACCCTCTTCCATACATTTATTAAATAATAGCACCAACCACTCCAAAATTATATCCCCACCTGCTTTTAACATTTCTATCTTTATCCCATCAATCCCAGCTGCCTTACCCCCTTTCATTCTACCCACTGCCTCACGAACTTCCCCTACACCCACAACTGGCTCTTCCACACTCCTACAAGATGTTATTCCTCCTTGCCCTACACACGAAATCACAGCTTCCCTGTCTTCATCAACATTTAACAACTCCTCAAAATATTCTCTCCATCTTCCCGATACCTCTAACTCTCCATTTAATAACTCTCCTCTCCTATTTTAACTGTCAAATCCATTTGTTCTCTAGGCTTCCTCAACTTATTAATCTCATTCCAAAATTTTTCTTATTTTCAACAAAATTTGCTGATAACATCTCACCCACTCTCTCATCTGCTCTCTTTTTACATTGCTTCACCACTCTTTTAACCTCTCTTTTTCTCTCCATATACTCTTCCCTCCTTGCATCAATTCTACTTTGTAAAAACCTCTCATATGCTAACTTTTTCTCCCTTACTACTCTCTTTACATCATCATTCCACCAATCGCTCCTCTTCCCTCCCGCACCCACTCGCCTGTAACAACAAACTTCTGCTGAACACTCTAACACTACATTTTTAAATCTACCCCATACATTTTCGACCCCATTGCCTACACTCTCACTAGCCCATCTATCCTCCATATATATATATATATATATATATATATATATATATATAGTGCCGAATAGGCAAAACTTGCGATTTTGGCTTAAATAGCAACGCTCATCTTGCCATATAAGACAAGCGGAAATTTGTGTATGCAATAATATCGCAAAAATCATTCTGAACCCAACGAAAAAAATATATTTCATTGTGTTTGTTTATTATTAAATTATTGTAAACGTATTAAAAATATATTTAGTTGGATTAGGCTTAATTAAATTGCGCGTGTTATAATAAGGTTAAGTAAGTTTTCTAAGATTCTTTTGGTGCAAAATTATAAATTTTTACATTAACATAAATGAAAAAAATATATCTTCAAACGTATAAGAGAAAATTTTAGAAAGGACATGACAGTTAACAATAATTCGGTCAGACTTCGATACAATATAAAAGACTAAGTTCTAAATATAGATATATCTGGCAAGTGTTTTAGGAAAATTCCATAGCACTAAGAAAACGGATCTAGAGTCATCTCAATTAAAACAAAGAAGAGACATCTATAGTGTAACCAAGGGAAAAAGTCTATAGTTTATCAAGGGAGACGTCAATAGTTTATCAGTCCCACCCAACTCTTGAGCAGATGCCGGTGGTCTAACACAAGAAAGTAGGAAAAAGAGGCCTAATTTCTCGGAGTGAAACTACGACACTAAAGACAATCCAAAACATTCACATAGGAATCCAGCTTCAGGTTATGCACAATAGTTTCAATTATAAATGAATCGGGTATTATCACGTCTTATAATTACCGATTCAAAATAATTTCTTTCCAGCCATGAGTTACAAGTAACTAGGACTCTGGCTTCCAGCCAATTAACAGGATTGTTGCAAACTTGGGTGTGATTGAATATCACATATGATTCCTGAGCTGTTCGTATCGAATATTGGTGTTGTGTTAACCTAACATCTAGAGATTTCCCAGTCTATCCCACAGCCCATTTGCATTATATATATATATATATATATATATATATATATATATATATATATATATATATATATATATATATATATCCACAAACACTGATCTCTGGCCGACGGAGACTCGAACCTACGAACCTCATGACAAGGTACGCAGTGCTTTGCCGACCGTACCACACTGGTCCAATACCTTGGCATCCAGCTTTCGCTAGACGTTATTCCAAGGCAGCGAATTCTTAGCATTGTAAAAATCTCTAGTTGTGTCGATGCATGCAGGGGATGAGATGAAAAGCTGTAAGCCTCCTGCCTGAAAGCTGGGTGCCTTGGATCAACGTCTAGCGTGAGCTGGATGCCAAGGTATTGGACCAGTGTGGTACGGTCGGCAAAGCACTGCGTACCTTGTCATGAGGTTCGTAGGTTCGAGTCTCCGTCGGCCAGAGATCAGTGTTTGTGAATATTTCGCCTGCTCTTGCGAATTCCTAGCATGCATATATATATATATATTTTTTATTTTTTTATTAACACATCGGCCGATTCCCACCAAGGCAGGGTGGCCCGAAAAGAAAAACTTTCATCATCATTCACTCCATCACTGTCTTGCCAGAAGGGTGCTTTACACTACAGTTATAAAACTGCAACATTTACACCCCTCCTTCAGAGTGCCGGCACTGTACTTCCCATCTCCAGAACTCAAGTCCGGCCTGCCGGTTTCCCTGAATCCCTTCATAAATGTTACTTTGCTCACACTCCAACAGCACGTCAAGTATTAAAACCATATGCCTCCATTCACTCCTATCAAATACGCTCACACATGCTTGCTGGAAATCCAAGCCCCTCGCACACAAAACTTCCTTTACCCCCTCCCTCCAACCTTTCCTAGGCCGACCCCTACCCCGCCTTCCCTCCACTACAGATTTATACACTCTCGAAGTCACTCTGTCTCGTTCCATTCTCTCTACATGTCCAAACCACCTCAACAACCCCTCCTCAGCTCTCTGGACAATCGTTTTGGTAATCCCGCACCTCCTCCTAATTTCCAAACTCCGAATTCTCTGCATTATATTCACACCACACATTGACCTCAGACATGACATCTCCACTGCCTCCAGCCTTCTCCTCGTTGCAACATTCATCACCCATATATATATATATATATATATATATATATATATATATATATATATATATATATATATATATATAAAATACAGATGTAAATACACAAATCCAAATATACATCCATACATGCACAAATTACTATACACAAACTCTATAGTGCGAATGTGCACAGTGCACACAGGTATATACATTCATATGCAAAGCAATAGCTAAGAACTATAGACCAATAGATCAAGGACCACAACAATGCCACTATCACATCTGCGAGGAAACTGATAGGATGGATAATGAGAACATTCAAGACAAGAGATGCCAAGCCAATGATCCTTTTTAAATCACTTGTTCTCTCTAGGCTGGAATACTGCTGTACATTAACATCCCCATTCAAGACAGGTGAAATTGCAGATCTAGAGAATGTACAGAGAACCTTTACTGCACGTATAAGTTCCATCAAACTCCTTAACTACTGGGAAAACCTGGAAGCACTTGACTTGTACTCACTGAGAGACGAGAGAGAGAGAGATCATAATCTACACCTGGAAGATTCTGGAGGGACTGGTCCCTAATCTGCACACAAAAATCACTACCTACGAAAGCAAAAGGCTTGGCAAGCGATGCAACATAACCCCAGTAAAAAGTAGGGGCGCCACTGGTACACTAAGAGAAAACGCAGTAAGTGTCCGGGGTCCAAGACTGTTCAACAGCCTCCCATCAGCCATACGGGGAATTACCAATAGACCCCTGGTTGTCTTCAAGAGGGAGCTGGACAGATACCTAGAGTCAGTGCCAGATCAGCCGGGCTGTGGTTCGTACGTTGGACTACGTGCAGCCAGCAGTAACAGCCTCGTTGATCAGGTCCTGATCCACCAGGAGGCCTGGTCATGGACCGGGCCTCGGGGGCGTTGATCCCCGGAATGTCCTCCAGGTAGACTCCAGGTAAGTAGAAACAAACGTTTATTCACTTAGGCATTTTTTTCATATTTTGCTGCACTAGAGTTTTATAACCACCATCCAATATTTATTTTGCATGCACTGAGGTAGAGTAGGCTGAGCTTATAGACTATGGGGGACACTTTTCTGGGATCGCGCAGCGACCGAAATATATCTAGTTAAAATCTAATTAAAAATTCAGAATCTTTTTTTTTAACTTCAACTAATCTCTGATATTCGATTATAAATACTGTTGCATTATTCTCAAATTTTAATAATTTTATGATTTTTACTTTATTGCAGTTGCTAGCAACAGGCTACTGTTATCGTAGCAGTGGCTATTATTATTATTATTATTATTATTATTATTATAATCAAATAGAAGCGCTAAACCACAGGGGTTATACAGCGCTGCAGCAGTGGCTACTATTATAATACCTGTTGAATGTAACAAGCTGCCTCCTCCTTATTAGTTCAGTTTCACACATTACAGATCGCCCTTATGAATTAGGAAATGAAAAAAAATCTATGTTTAGATCTCTGAACCATTTATATAATATTTATCTTTGCAGCGAAACTATAACAGAAAAATGTATATCTCTGTTTTGGCTTTCTTAAGAGTTCGGCAAATTTTGCAAAATGTTCAACGCTACCATACTGGCATTGAACAGATCGTGTCTCAAGGCCTAGTAATAATCATATAATAAATGGTCAAAAATATAAGTTGGACTAACTACAATTCTAGGTTCCGTCTACTGGACTAATAACTATTATCACATATAATGAGAACATCAGCAGCACAGACAGATGTTAGAAACATATGAGAGCCATTCACGAACGTAGATAAAAAAAAAATCATTAAAAATACTGTTTTCCTCAAATATGATACCCATTATATGGAATGCCCTGCCGGAGTGGAACCCTGAAACAGCGGTATTTCAGAGTGCAAAGGTGAGCATCAGTACTGGAGCCTGAGGTGAGGAAAATGTGCTATGAAGAATACAAGGGATGTATGGGCCTTATGTCACTGCAGGAGCAAGGGAAAAGAAAGGGTACGATCATATACAAAATACTACATGACATGGACAGGGTAAACACGGATAGGATACCTGGATGCACCAAAAAGGAAAACAAGACATTGTTGGAAATTACCCATACATGTGAGCCCCAGGGTTATTAGTAAATTATTCGTCAATATACTTTTGGTGAAAAGTGGAACAGCACACACGATGCTGACACAACACACTAGTTCAAAACACAAAATGACAAGAATTATTCACGTTGATCAGTGGAAGCTTTAGGAGTGGAACCAAGACGTGAAACTTCCTTTTCCCTCCGTTTGTCTGCAAACTCAAATAGATAATTACAAATGGGCAATTTCAAACACACACACACATAACTACCTTCCCCCCCACACGCGCACACACACACATTATATATATATATATATATATATATATATATATATATTTTTTTTTTTTTTTTTTTTCAACAAGTCGGCCGTCTCCCACCGAGGCAGGGTGACCCAAAAAGAAAGAAAATCCCCAAAAAGAAAAAACTTTCATCATCATTCAACACTTTCACCACACTCATACATAATCACTGTCTTTGCAGAGGAGCTCAGATACTACAGCTGAGAAAAGTCCCTCCCAGCTGTCACTATCTCAGACCCCTCCTTTAAAGTGCAGGCATTGTACTTCCCATTTCCAGGACTCAAGTCCAACTAAATCAATTAACTGGTTTCCCTGAATCCCTTCACACAATGTTACCCTGCTCACACTCCAACAGCTCGTCAGGTCCCAAAACCATTCGTCTCCATTCACTCCTATCTAACACGCTCACACATGCTTGCTGGAAGTCCAAGCCCCTCGCCCACAAAACCTCCTTTACCCCTTCCCTCCAACCTTTTCTAGGACGACCCCTACCCCGCCTTCCTTCCCTACAGATTTATACGCTCTCCAAGTCATTCTACTTTGATCCATTCTCTCTAAATGACCAAACCACCTCAACAACCCCTCTTCAGCCCTCTGACAAATACTTTTAGTAACTCCACACCTTCTCCTAATTTCCACATTCCGAATTTTCTGCATAATATTTACACCACACATTGCCCTTAGACAGGACATCTCCACTGCCTCCAGCCTCCTCCTCGCTGCAGCATTTGCAACCCATGCTTCACACCCATATAAGAGTGTTGGTACCACTATACTTTCGTACATTCCCTTCTTTGCCTCCATGGATAACGTTTTTGTCTCCACAGATACCTCAATGCACCACTCACCTTTTTTCCTTCATCAATTCTATGGTTAACCTCATCCTTCATAAACCCATCTGCTGACACATCAACTCCCAAATATCTGAAAACATTTACTTCTTCCATAATCCCTCTCTCCAATGTGATATCCAATTTTTCTTTATTTAAATCGTTTGATACCCTCATCACCTTACTCTTATCTATGTTCACTTTTAACTTTCTACCTTTACACACTCTCCCAAACTCGTCCACTAACCTTGCAACTTTTCTTTAGAATCTCCCATAAGCACAGTATCATCAGCAAAAAGTAACTGTGTCAACTCCCATTTTGCATTTAATTCTCCATAATTTAATCCCACCCCTCTCCCCAACACCCTAGCATTTACTTCTTTTACAACCCCATCTATAAATATATTAAACAACCATGGTGACATTACACAACCCTGTCTAAGACCTACTTTTACCGGGAAGTAATCTCCCTCTCTCCTACACACCCTAACCTGAGCCTCACTATCCTCATAAAAAACTCTTTACAGCCTTCAGTAACTTACTACCTATTCCATACACTTGCAACATTTGCCACATTGCTCCCCTATCCACTCTATCATATGCCTTTTCTAAATCCATAAATGCAATAAAAACTTCTCTACCTTTATCTAAATACTGTTCACATATATGCTTCACTGTAAACACTTGATCTACACATCCCCTACCCACTCTAAAGCCTCCTTGCTCATCTGCAATCCTACTCTCTGTCTTACCTCTAATTCTTTCAATAATAACCCTGCCATACACTTTACCTGGTATACTCAGTAAACTTATTCCCCTATAATTTTTACACTCTCTTTTATCCCCCTTCCCTTTATATAAAGGAACTATACATGCTCGCTGCCAATCCCTAGGTACCTTCCCCTCTTTCATACATTTATTAAACAAAAATACCAACCACTCCAGCACTATATCCCCCCCTGCTATATATATATATATATATATATATATATATATGTCGTGCCGATTAGGTAAAACTGGTCAATTAGCAAGAACTCATCTAAAATTAAGTCCTTTCTAAAATTTTCTTATACGTTTAACGATATATTTTTTCATTTATGTTAATGTAAGAATTTATAATTTTGTACCAAGAGAAACTTTGAAAACCTACCTAACCTTATTACAACAAGCGCAATTTAATTTAGCCTAACGCAACTAAATATATTTTAGATACGTTAACATTAATTTAATAATAAACAAACACAATTAAATATATTTTTTTCGTTATGTTCAGAATGATTTTGGCGAAATTATTGCATACACAAATTTTCACTTGTCTTATATGGCAAGGTGAGCGTTGGTATTTAAGCCAAAATCGCAAGTTTTACCTAATCGGCACGACATTATATATATATATATATATATTATATATATATATATATATATATATATATATATATATATAAATTTGTGAATGTAATAATTTCGCAAAAATCCTTCTGAACCTAACGAAACAAATATATATTTCGTTGTGTTTGTTTATTATTAAATTATTGTAAATATATCTGAAATATATTTAGTTGGATTAGGCTAAATTATATTGCGCTTGTTATGATAAGGTAAGGTAAGTTTTCTAAGGTCCTTTCGGTACAAAATTATTTTTACATTAACGTTAATGAGAAAAATATGTTTTTATATGTGTAAGAGAAAATTTTAGAAAGGACTTAATTTTAAACGAGTTCTTGCTAATTGACCAATTTTTACCTATTCGGCACGACATATATATATATATATATTTTTTCAACAAACCGGCCATTTCCTCCTACGCAGGATAACCCAGAAAAAAAAATTCACCTTCACTCACTCCATCATTGTATTGATTGACAGATGGGTGCCGATACTGCAGTTCAAAACTGCAAATGTCCCCATCCCTCCTTCAGAGTGCGGGCACTTCCCACCTCCACGGGTTTCACTGAATTCCTTCATGAATGTCAAATCATAAAAGCCACTTATCTTCATTCACCTCTCTCTAACTCTCTCTCACACGCTTGCTGGATCTCTATGCCTTTCGCACACAGAACCTCCTTCACCCCCTCCCTCCAAATTTTCCTGTGGCGACTCCTACCTCCACTACAGATTTATACGTCTTCAACAACCTCAACCCCTTTTTAGTTTTCTGGATATTAATTTTAGCAATCTCGCATTTACTTCTAATCTTCAAGCAACGAAATATCTGCATAATATTCTCACCACACATTGTCTTCAGGCATATCTCCAGTGCCTCCAGCCTTCTTGCTGCAACATCCACAACCCATGCTTCGCACCCATATAAGAGAGTTTGTACCACTATACTCACAATACCCTTTTGCCTCCATATAAAACGTTCTTTGTCTCCACAGATGCCACGATGCACCACTCACCTTTTTTTCCTTCGTCATTTCTATGGTTCACCCCATTTTTCTTAGACCCTTCTACTGCCAAGACCACTCCCAAATATCTGAACACATTCACTTCGTCAATGCTCCCTCTCTCCCATCTTATATATATGTCATTTTCTCTGTGAAAACGGCGTGGAAGGCAAGGGAGCCTTTGACATGATGAATACTAAGAGGCAAGAAATATATTTATATTAGACATGAGCAGGAAAACAAAACACTGAGAACCCTTGGCTCGAACAGATCTATAAGGAGGTCAAAGTAGGTGTCAAGAGTATGTGTAGGAATTATAAAGGACAGTTAGGCGAAGAGAAGAGGTATGAATAACTATGCATGGATACGATTAACAGATGAGAGAGAATTTGAAAATGCCACAGCATTGAAGGCTAAAACAGAGCCAGAACTGCATCATAGCTACGACTATAAAGACTGAAGAAGGAAGGACAACTAGGGGAAGATGAGAGAATGGTTTACCAAGGCGAAACATTCAGGAACATTAAATTATTCCAGATAACAAGAGTAACGACAAAACAATCCACATTATAAAGAGTATGCACAATAAAGAAAGGGGGTACCTGAAAACATATCCATGAATACTATGAGAAGTAAAACATCTTTGTGAACTTATGGTAAAGATCTTCATAAAGTCGCAAGATACAGGACAAATACCAGACAGCTGTATGTTGGTTAAGGTAATTCCAATATTTGAGAAAGGGGCCACATAGAAGGCACTGACGAGCATCCTTCACAGACAAGTGATACCACTGGATCACCTCAAGAGGAAGAGCTTCGACTGAGAAAGCGAACATGGGTTCAGAGATGGTAGACCTTATTTGATGAGTCTGATGAAGTTTTATGATGAGTTTTAGAGATAAAGTAAGAAAGACTATGATCCGATATTTTCTTCCTGGATATCAAGAAATAGTTTGAGGTTGTTTTCCACAAAAGGCTGATCCATCATCTAGAACAACAAGCAGGGATACAAGCATAGAGTGAATCAAAGAGTCCCTGAAAGACAAAAATAAAGAGTGACAGTATGGGAGTGAGAGTCAAGTCGAATAAAGGTAAAAAGTGACGTCTTTCAAGCCAATACTTTTTTTTAAATAAGTAAATGACTAACAGGACGGGATGAATCCTATGCATTTTTTCTTTCCAAATGTTAATATGGTGATAAGAATACGATCAAGACATTTATGGGTTTCCAGTTAGATTCAGTGTTAATTTAAACAGATGGAAGTTCATGAAATTTAGTTAAAGGAGAGAAGACCAGAGATTGAATAAAGATTGGGAAGTGAAAAACTGCAATTAGAGACGAAGAAAAAAAATATAGAGTAAACTACCATATGAGCCTATGTCCGGAAAAGCCTATGGAAGGCTTGCAAATCACAAATCGTCCTCAGAAATATCAATACTCATAAAGTACGTCAGTAGCGATTTTAAAGATTTTAAAGTAAATTAGCTCTACAGCTAAATAGGGAATTCCTTTAATCTCACCTCACTTGGAGGTGAGACTAAAGAAACTGAGCCCGACGCCTCAAGAAGAGACGATGACCTGAAAAAGAGAAGACGAATAAGCAGGAAAAATTCATATGTCTTTGTTAGGTAAAATGACACAAGCGCAACTAATGTGACATTTTATTGTGGCAACGTTTCGCTCTCCAGGAGCTTTATCAAGCCGTTACCACAATAAAATGTCACATTAGTAGCACTTGTGTCCTTTTTACCTAACATATTGTCGGTAATTGTACCAACAATAATACAATCTCTGGCTTTGATATGTGAGAGGAAAAGTGACTGTTTTCTCTTCCTTAATCTGACATATCTTTATCGCTGGTGTACCACGTACACAAGGCGACCTTATTACCGTGTACACCAGTGGATTTAATTACTATGTACAGTAGGAATTCTTATTAACGCCAACACCACGAGACCTTATTAACTGAACACGTACGCAACAAAACTTTGTCAAAACGTATACCAAAAGACGTATTAACACGGACAAGAGAAGACCTTATTATCTGAACAACTCATACACCACCTGAACAATACGTACGCCAGGAGAACTGAAAAATGCGTGCACAAGGAGACCTGAACAATACGTACAACAAGAGATGTGAACAACATTAACGCCAATATATCTAAACAACGTATAAACAACGAGACTACTGTACGTGCAACACAAGGGCATCTTTATTTCCACGGTTGGAAAACAAGTGGCTTAGTACAATTCAGTGGTAGAGCAGATGAGGAGGTAATCATCCCCTGAGCTGTGAAGGTGTTCGCCACTTTAGTCACCATATTCATCAAGGATAAGGCGTTGAACGCCTTCAAGACTGAATAACTGATTGCTTCATCAATTACTGTCTCTAATTCCATCACCATCAAGGATGAGGAAATAATTTTCTCATCTTCTACCGTGTCCTGTTAGCTACTTCTGTATATAATTGAAAAAAAAAAACATTAGTTGGAGAAACATCAAGATCAAGATACCCAGGTACTGCACTTATGTTTAATTCATTAACTTGTCGATACTGTATATATTATTGTTATGATACACCAGAACACAGCAACAACATACTACACCAGCTGACAGCACTAGAAGACAGCAACAACACATATACCAGAAGACAGCAACAACACATATACCAGAAGACAGTAACAACACACACATACTAGAGGACAGTAACAACACACACACTAGAGGACAGTAACAACACACACACACTAGAGGACAGTAACAACACACACACTAGAAGACAGTAACAACACACACACACACTAGAGGACAGTAACAACACACACACACTAGAAGACAGTAACAACACACACACACTAGAGGACAGTAACAACACACACACACTAGAGGACAGTAACAACACACACACACTAGAGGACAGTAACAACACACACTAGAGGACAGTAACAACACACACACACTAGAGGACAGTAACAACACACACACACTAGAGGACAGTAACAACACACACACACTAGAGGACAGTAACAACACACACACACTAGAGGACAGTAACAACACACACACACTAGAGGACAGTAACAACACACACACTAGAGGACAGTAACAACACACACACACTAGAGGACAGTAACAACACACACACACTAGAGGACAGTAACAACACACACACTAGAGGACAGTAACAACACACACACACTAGAGGACAGTAACAACACACACACACTAGAGGACAGTAACAACACACACACACTAGAGGACAGTAACAACACACACACTAGAGGACAGTAACAACACACACACACTAGAGGACAGTAACAACACACACACTAGAGGACAGTAACAACACACACACTAGAGGACAGTAACAACACACACACACTAGAGGACAGTAACAACACACACACTAGAGGGCAGTAACAACACACACACCAGAAGACAGTAACAACACACACACCAGAAGACAGTAACAACACACACACCAGAAGACAGTAACAACACACACACCAGAAGACAGTAACAACACACACACCAGAAGACAGTAACAACACACACACCAGAAGACAGTAACAACACACACACCAGAAGACAGTAACAACACACACCAGAAGACAGTAACAACACACACACCAGAAGACAGTAACAACACACACACCAGAAGACAGTAACAACACACACACCAGAAGACAGTAACAACACACACACCAGAAGACAGTAACAACACACACACCAGAAGACAGTAACCACACACACACCAGAAGACAGTAACAACACACACACCAGAAGACAGTAACCACACACACACCAGAAGACAGTAACCACACACACACCAGAAGACAGTAACCACACACACACCAGAAGACAGTAACCACACACACACCAGAAGACAGTAACCACACACACACCAGAAGACAGTAACCACACACACCAGAAGACACTAACAACACTTACGCAAAGAGACCTGATCATCACTTGCATCAAGAAACCTAAACATGACAGGAGAACTGAATAAGACGAACTCTTGGAGACTTGAACAACACGTGCTCAAGTATACCTGATCTTCACATACATCAGCAGACCTGAATAACGTGTCAGGAGACCTAAACATCACATACACCAAGAGACCTGAAAAAAAAACATGTACATAAGGAGACTTGAACTTCACTTACACGAGGACACCTGATCATTACATATTCCAGGTGATCTAAAGAATACGCACACAAGACCTGAGCCACACATGCACGTGAGCCACACCAGACCAGAGCCACACGTGCACCTGAGCCACACCAGACCTGAGCCACACGTGCACCTGAGCCACACCAGACCTGAGCCACACCAGACCTGAGCCACACCAGACCTGAGCCACACGTACACGTGAGCAACATCTACACAAGATCTAAACAACACTTACACCATGAGATCTGAACCTTACGTACACAAGTAGACCTAGGCAACACTAACACTAGGAGACTTGAACAATATGTACACCAAACCTGAAAATTACGTACACCAGGAGAAATGAACAAGTGTACATGACGACTACATTAAGTAATCTCAGGAGACCGTATTTTCACCCCCCTCCCCCAATATCATATTTATTTAATAAAACTGTACTACGGAGTGTTATATTGCGTACTAAAGAAGGCTTCAGTTAATGTACGAACTCAAGTACTTTAAGACAGAAGAGGCAGTGTGACAGTTTAGCCATAAGCAGAACTCAAAAGAGAGAGATGTCTTCCTTATACAACAGTTAATTTTCGCCAGCATAACAAACGGGTACGATCCCTGGTATGGGTGGAAACGTTGGACATGTTTCCTTACACTTGCTGCCCCTGTTCACCTAGCACTGAGTAGGTACCTGGGTGTTAGCCTACTAGTGTGGGTCGCATCCTGGGGGGTGGTAGTATACCTTACGTCGGGCTGGACTTTGAAATGAGCTGAGGTAGAATAACAGCTCTTAGTCTGTAAAACTGATGTGTAATGGAAAAAAAAGAGGTGCCTGGCCATCAGAAGAGAGTCCCCTCTGTTTTAACATGACTGAATAAGAGGGTAAAAACAAGAGCGCATCATAATTCAGCATTAGAAAGCCAAATCTTCACACTTCAGCAATAAAGTGATAGAAATGTTCGCACTTTAACTGCGACTACTTTATTTAATCCATGAAGTGCCTCCATGCTGCTCAAGTGTTCGTATTCTAAGGAAATGAAATCGCTTTCCCTTGGGTTAAATTTCATTGCCTCTCTTTCCCCGGGTATTGCATGACATTTATTATTTTACGTTTATTATTTGCCGTAGAAGTTGTGGGTTTATTTTAGCCATGATAAGTGGCGGTGTGTTTGCAACTGCACACCTGGACAGACATAACTGCGTTTTCCATTGTTTACGCAGGACTTAAAAGGAAAAGTATCGTGGCTTCTTTTTTTTACTGTACAACTTCAGAGAAAAAGTGTATGAAGAAATCTTAATTGCTTCACGCACGTTAAGTATAAACAATCCCAATAAATTAACTGAGAATTAAAGTTTCTGCATTAGTATTCAAAGTTAATCTGTGTTCGTACGTTGGTCGAGTAAAGACGTGTCAAATTTATGGATGAATTAATAATAAGGGTAGAGAGACTGTGTTCAGAACAAGTTTTATTCTGCCAACATTTTATTCAGAGTTGTGCTTTCTCAAATCAGAAAACTGAATACGGGGAGAAACGTTGTCAGAAAAAAAGCTCTGACTTTTTTGGGTTATCCTAGGTTCTCTACACATATGATGCTATGTATGATAATCTATGTAAATGTATTTGTGTATACCTGAATAAACTTACTATCAAACCTCCTGATAACTATTTGTAAATGAGGGAAAAGTTCGGTATTTACCTTCCGCTGTGGTTGATGTGCCGAAGAGGAGCAGTGTTGAGAGCTGGTGACAGCGGAGATGCTGGAGCAGTTAGCAGTATCACAGGTTGGGTCGCGGAGAAGGAGAAGGAGAAACTAAGCGCGCGGGGTAGAAGTCTCACTGTGTGGAGAGCGGGTGAAGGTGTGTGTGTGATGGCTAGCAGGGGCGGTGCTCCACTCAGATACACTCTCTACCTGGCCCACCACACCGACCCGGCGCCTGCTGCACCCTGCCTTCCCGCCCCCTGACGTCACTCACTCTCCACCAATCCTCGCCCACCTTAGCACGGGGATGGGGCAACCCTGGACCTATCACGTGGCCCCATGATGAACCACTTGCAGCAGGTGACCCATAACTTAGTTACATGATGAACCACTTGCAGCAGGTGACCCATAACTTAGTTACATGATGAACCACTTGCAGCAGGTGACCCATAACTTAGTTACATGATGAACCACTTGCAGCAGGTGACCCATAACTTAGTTACATGATGAACCACTTGCAGCAGGTGACCCATAACTTAGTTAAATAATGAACCACTTACAGCAGGTGACCCATAACTTAGTTACATGATGAACCACTTACAGCAGGTGACCCATAACTTAGTTACATAATGAACCACTTACAGCAGGTGACCCATAACTTAGTTACATAATGAACCACTTGCAGCAGGTGACCTATAACTTAGCTACATGATGAACCACTTGCAGCAGGTGACCCATAACTTAGTTACATAATGAACCACTTACAGCAGGTGACCCATAACTTAGTTACATGATGAACCACTTACAGCAGGTGACCCATAACTTAGTTACATAATGAACCACTTACAGCAGGTGACCCCATAACTTAGTTACATAATGAACCACTTACAGCAGGTGACCCATAACTTAGTTACATAATGAACCACTTACAGCAGGTGACCCATAACTTAGTTACATAATGTACCACTTACAGCAGGTGACCCATAACTTAGTTACATAATGAACCACTTGCAGCAGGTGACCCATAACTTACTTACATAATGAACCACTGACAGCAGGTGACCCATAACTTAGTTACATAATGAACCACTTGCAGCAGGTGACCCATAACTTAGTTACATAATGAACCACTTACAGCAGGTGACCCATAACTTAGTTACATAATGAACCACTTACAGCAGGTGACCCATAACTTAGTTACATAATGAACCACTTGCAGCAGGTGACCCATAACTTACATAATGAACCACTGACAGCAGGTGACCCATAACTTAGTTACATAATGAACCACTTACAGCAGGTGACCCATAACTTAGTTACATAATGAACCACTTACAGCAGGTGACCAGTCACATGTTAGCATAACGAAACACATCCATCAGGAGACCAATCACATATTTCCCATAATGAAACACGTCGATCAGGTGACCAATCAGATCCTGTGTGGGAGGTGACTTTCGTCCATCTTTGATGAAAGAAAAAAAACAAATTGTTCACTTATGAGATTAATAACTCAGATACCAGACAATGTGGTTCATTTCACTGAAAAAAGATCTTAATCAAAGGAACTACAGCTGTTCTCACCTTCCTTGGATCAAACATGATTACCGCCCACTCCCAAGACGCCTTATGATCCTAACAGCTCTTTTGGTTTGACAAAAATATGTTGCGTGATCCAAGAAAGGTGTCCCCGTATTCCGTGGCCAGAGTGTCTAAAGGAATAGTGCAGAGTGTGACAGAAGTTACAAATTCAGTTAAATATTAGCACTAAAGATTTGAAGCCAATCAGAAGACACATTAACAAGTTATTTTATGGAAACTAAAATTCTATCTTTTTCAATTAAAATGACACATTAGGATACATACTGCCCAAAACTAATTCACATCTTCCACTAAGAAACACCAGCTCTGAAGCTAAGCTGATGAGGCATTCCCTTGTTATCTCAGAGAGATCAAGATCCTAAAATATTTCAGCTCCTTAAGTTTGAAGCTGCTCGGAAGTTGCATTATCATGTTATCAGCGTAATGGATTGAATTATTATTATAAGCAGAACCAAGCACTAATCCCGTAATGGTCGTACAGCACTGTTTGAAGGGTTGAAGGCAGTCGGATGAGACACTCGCACATTATCGCATGAGAACAAGTTTCTCCACTTTCCCAAATTCTTCCATAAAAAAGGAAAATGTGGACACATTCACCGGCCAAAATTAACGACAACGATTCTCTAAGAGAGACAAGAGTTTAAGATTTAAATACGTAAATAAAATATTGTAAATAAGTAAGCAAACAGATTTTATTTATGCTCTGGGTACATTAAATCCAGTTATTTTTTACAGTGGTCTTGGACACACGGATGTTATGGACAAGTGAAAGTACATTATGCAGATTTAACCCAGAATAATCCAATAAAGTCAAACACTGTGATTTATTTCTGATCAAAAAAGACTTTCTCTAGTTATTTCAGGCAAACCAGTTCATTTAATGAACTAGATACATTACGACTTACTCAGAATAAAAGCAAGGCAAAGCATCCCTTGGAGAAAACACACAAGCACTTAAATTTGAATCTACCAGTTGATGCATTCTTTAGTTTTTATAAGAAAATTTGAACGTACACATAAAAAAAAACACAAATAAAGTTTCATTCATTTCACGAAATACGTAAACCCGTTAAGATTGATGCCGTTCAGAATGGTTTAAATAAGCAAGCACTAAACTCGTCGGGTGTCATATAGCACCTGGGGAACGGTAGGTATTACAAACACTGGTGAAGTCTTGTGGTCTGCACACCTGGTTGTAGCACGATCACAAAGGTAGAAATGAGGAACCAGCAAAAGTCAGCAGTAAGTAAATACTTATATGTATATTTCCTTCACCAAAACATCATGCAAGTGTATAAAGGTAAAACTGGCGATTTTGGCTTAAATAGCAACGCTCTTCTTGCCGAATAAGCCATGCAAAAATTTGTGTATGCAATAATTTCGCAAAAATCATTCTGAATCTAACGAAAAAAATATATTTCATTGTGTTTGTTTATTATTATATTATTGTAAACTTATCTAAAATATATTTAGTTGTATTAGGCTAAATTAAATTGCACTTTTTATAATAACGTTAGGTAAGTTTTCTAAGGTACAAAATTATCCTTTTTTACATTAACATAACTGAAAAATATATATCTTTAAACGTATAAAATAAAATTTTAGAAAGAACTTAGTTTTAAGTGAGTGTTTGCTAATTGACCAGTTTTATCTATTCGGCACGATATATATATATATATATATATATATATATATATATATATATATATATATATATATATATATATATATATATATATATATAGGTAGTAGGTTGGTAGACAGAAACCACCCAGGGAGGTACTACCATCCTGCCAGGTGACTGTGAAACAGAAACCTGAAAGTGTTTTACATGATGGTAGGATTGCTGGTGTCTTTTTTCTGTCTCATAAACATGCAAGATTTCAGGTACGTCTTGTTACTTCTACTTACACTTAGGTCACACTACGCAAACATGTACACGTTTATGTATACACACTCATCTGAGTTTTCTTTGATTTTATCTTAATAGTTCTTGTTCTTATTGCTTTTCCTTTCATATCCATGGGGAAGTGGAATAAGAATCTTTCCTCCGTAAGCCATGCGTGTTGTAAAAGTCAACTAAAATGCCGGGAACAATGGGCTAGTAACCCCTTTTCCTGTATAGCTTACTAAAAAAGAAGAAGAAGAAAACCGTCAAAGTGGGATGTTTGAATGTGCGTGGATGTTGTGCGAATGATAAGAAAGAGATGATTGTAGATGTTATGAATGAAAAGAAGCTGGATGTCCTGGCTTTAAGTGAGACAAAGCTGAAGAAGGTAGGAGAGTTTCAGTGGGAAGAAATAAATGGGATTAGATCAGGGATTTCAAATAGAGTTAGAGCTAAAGAAGTGGCAATAATGTTGAATAATCAGTTATGGCAGGTAAAGAAGGAATATAAATGTATAAATTCAGGGATTATGTATAGTAAAATAAAGGTTGGATGTGAAAAGTGGGTTATAGTAAGTGTTTATGCACCTGGAGAAGAGAGAAGCGTAGAGGAGAGATAGAGATTTTGGGAAATGTTGAGTGAGTGTGTGGGGAGTTTTGAACCAAGTGAGAGAGTAATTGTGGTTGGGGATCTTAATGCTAAAGTGGGTAAAAATGTTGTGGATGGAGTAGTAGGTAAATTTGGGGTGCCAGGGGTAAATGTAAATGGGGAACCATTAATTGAGCTATGTGTAGAAAGAGGTTTGGTAATAAGTAATACATATTTTATGAAAAAGAGGATAAATAAATATACAAGGTATGATATAGCACGTAAGGAAAGTAGTTTGTTGGATTATGTATTGGTGGATAAAAGGTTGATGAGTAGGCTTCAGGATGTACATGTTTATAGAGGGGCAACGGATATATCAGATCATTATTTGGTTGTAGCTACAGTTAGAGTAAAAGGTAGATGGGACAAAAAGAAAATGGCAACAGCAAGTAAGAGAGAGGTAAAAGTGTATAAACTAAGGGAGGAGGAAGTTAGGGTGAGATATAAGCAACTATTGGCAGAAAGGTGGGCTAGTGCAAGTATGAGTAGTGGGGGGGTTGAAGAGTTGGGATAGTTTTAAAAATGCAGTATTAGAATGTGGGGCAGAAGTTTGTGGCTATAGGAGGGTGGGTGCAGGAGGAAAGAGGAGTGAGTGGTGGAATGAAGAGGTAAAGGGTGTGATAAAAGAGCAAAAGGTAGCTTATGAGAGGTTTTTACAAAACAGAAGTGTTAATAGAAGAGCAGAGTATATGGAGAGTAAAAGAAAGGTGAAGAGAGTGGTGAGAGAGTGCAAAAGAAGAGCGGATGAAAGAATGGGAGAGGCTCTGTCAAGAAATTTTGCTGAAAAAAAAAAAAAATTTTGGAGTGAGATAAACAAGGTAAGAAAGCCTAGGGAACGAATGGATTTGTCAGTTAAAAACAGAGTAGGGGAGTTAGTAGATGGGGAGCTGGAGGTATTGGGTAGATGGCGGGAATATTTTGAGGAACTTTTAAATGTCGATGAAAAAAGGGAGGCGGTAATTTCATGTACTGGCCAGGGAGGTACAACATCGTTTGGGAGTGAAGAAGAGCAGGATGTGAGTGTGGGGGAGGTGCGTGAGGCATTACGTAGAATGAAAGGGGATAAAGCAGCTGAAATTGACGGAATCATGACAGAAATGTTAAAAGCATGGGGGGATATAGTGCTGGAGTGGTTGGTATTTTTGTTTAATAAATGTATGAAAGAGGGGAAGGTACCTAGGGATTGGCAGAGAGCATGTATAGTTCCTTTATATAAAGGGAAGGGGGATAAAAGAGAGTGTAAAAATTATAAGGAAATAAGTTTACTGAGTATACCAGGTAAAGTGTATGGCAGGGTTATTTTTGAAAGAATTAGAGGTAAGACAGAGAGTAGGATTGCAGATGAGCAAGGAGGCTTTAGAGTGGGTAGGGGATGTGTAGATCAAGTGTTTACAGTGAAGCATATATGTGAACAGTATTTAGATAAAGGTAGAGAAGTTTTTATTGCATTTATGGATTTAGAAAAGGCATATGATAGGGTGGATAGGGGAGCAATGTGGCAAATGTTGCAAGTGTATGGAATAGGTAGTAAGTTACTGAAGGCTGTAAAGAGTTTTTATGAGGATAGTGAGGCTCAGGTTAGGGTGTGTAGGAGAGAGGGAGATTACTTCCCGGTAAAAGTAGGTCTTAGACAGGGATGTGTAATGTCACCATGGTTGTTTAATATATTTATAGATGGGGTTGTAAAAGAAGTAAATGCTAGGGTGTTGGGGAGAGGGGTGGGATTAAATTATGGAGAATTAAATGCAAAATGGGAGTTGACACAGTTACTTTTTGCTGATGATACTGTGCTTATGGGAGATTCTAAAGAAAAGTTGCAAAGGTTAGTGGACGAGTTTGGGAGAGTGTGTAAAGGTAGAAAGTTAAAAGTGAACATAGATAAGAGTAAGGTGATGAGGGTATCAAACGATTTAAATAAAGAAAAATTGGATATCACATTGGAGAGAGGGATTATGGAAGAAGTAAATGTTTTCAGATATTTGGGAGTTGATGTGTCAGCGGATGGGTTTATGAAGGATGAGGTTAACCATAGAATTGATGAAGGAAAAAAGGTGAATGGTGCATTGAGGTATCTGTGGAGACAAAAAACGTTATCCATGGAGGCAAAGAAGGGAATGTACGAAAGTATAGTGGTACCAACACTCTTATATGGGTGTGAAGCATGGGTTGCAAATGCTGCAGCGAGGAGGAGGCTGGAGGCAGTGGAGATGTCCTGTCTAAGGGCAATGTTTGGTGTAAATATTATGCAGAAAATTCGGAATGTGGAAATTAGGAGGTGTGGAGTTACTAAAAGTATTTGTCAGAGGGCTGAAGAGGGGTTGTTGAGGTGGTTTGGTCATTTAGAGAGAATGGATCAAAGAAGAATGACTTGGAGAGCGTATAAATCTGTAGGGGAAGGAAGGCGGGGTAGGGGTCGTCCTAGAAAAGGTTGGAGGGAAGAGGTAAAGGAGGTTTTGTGGGCGAGGGGCTTGGACTTGGAAATAAATGGTATAAAATACCGACACAATGGAAAAATAAACACATAAGCAGTATAATGTGATCCTTTATTGACAACGTTTCGCCCACGCAGTGGGCTTTATCGAGTCACAGACAGATCTACCTGTAAAATGAGCAACATGGACTTCCAGCAAGCATGTGTGAGCGTGTTAGATAGGAGTGAATGGAGACGAATGGTTTTTGGACATGACGATCTGTTGGAGTGTGAGCAGGGTAACATTGTGTGAAGGGATTCAGGGAAACCAGTTAATTGATTTAGTTTGACTTGAGTCCTGGAAATGGGAAGTACAATGCCTGCACTTTAAAGGAGGGGTCTGAGATAGTGACCGCTGGGAGGGACTTTTCTCAGCTGTCGTATCTGAGCTCCTCTGCAAAGACAGTGATTATGTATGAGTGTGGTGAAAGTGTTGAATGATGATGAAAGTATTTTCTTTTTGGGTATTTTCTTTCTTTTTGGGTCACCCTGCCTCGGTGGGAGACGGCCGACTTGTTGAAAAAAAAAAAAAAAAAAAAATATATATATATATATATATATATATATATATATATTCTTCCTTGAAGCCTTTTATCCACTTCTCAAGGCTATATATATATATATATATATATATATATATATATATATATATATATATATATATATATATATATATATATATATATATATATATATGAAGGTTTTTAATCATTTATATTTCTTTATCTCATTGGTTCTATTACTTATATTTTTATTTAATTATTATTCTTATTCTTATTATTATTATTATTATTATTATTATTATTATTATTATTAAGATACTAGTTTTAAATATTATCATCATACATATATTTTGTCTCAGGGTAGGTTGGAGCTTTATTAAAGTTAAGAAAACTGCTTGTTTGCATTTCTTAATTATGAGGCATCAGAAATGTCTCAGAGTAAAATGTCAACACGATCCGCATCTTTCCGGAATCAAGGCAAAAGCGGAGTGCTGATTATCTGCGAGCGTGAGTTGGCGAGTGTGAGTTGGCGAGTGTGAGTTGGGGAGCGTGAGTTGGCGAGTGTGAGTTGGCGAGCGTGAGTTGGCGACCAGGCACAGCAGAGTGATGTCTCCAGTCAGATTTCTTTTGCCAAATTAGACCAGACTCCATTTTTTAAAATGTGCTGAAATTAGCAAAAAAAACATATGCTAGACTCCTGTTAAAA
Organism: Cherax destructor; assembly: GCA_009830355.1. Taxonomy (NCBI): domain Eukaryota; kingdom Metazoa; phylum Arthropoda; class Malacostraca; order Decapoda; family Parastacidae; genus Cherax; species Cherax destructor. Next base: position 91,572 of record WNWK01003806.1, read on the forward strand.
TATGTGCGAAAATCAACCAAAATAGGGTAATAGAGTGATCAAGTTATGATATATGAAAATTTTTCAAAGATACTTTGTTAAATAATTGGAATTTGGTCCTCAAATTCTGCTGTGTGTGTTGCTTTTTCTTCACTTAATTCATTGATAACAGTTTCAAATAATATAAGAATGATGTAAAAAATATTTCGTTAAAGCTGTATATGTAAACAAATGACAAGTAGATGCACAATTATACAGAGCAAAATAAAAGGATCTATCATTAGATATAATGAATGTGACATTATAGGTGTTATAAACATATTATATCCATTTATGAAAATTCTCATTATAGATGCATTTAGTGGATGCTAGCGTATGCCACATAGTTTAAAAATACGTTGCTGCTGTCTATGTATGAAACGAAAATCCTTGAGGTCCAGTAAACGTTCTGGAATTATCAAAATAAGAATGACATTACTAGCTCAGTTGATCGAGTGACCTTGGTAATAGCTTGGTTGAGTGACCTTGGTAATGGCTTTGTTGAGTGACCTTGGTAATAGCTTGGTTGAGTGACCTTGGTAATAGCTTGGTTGAGTGACCTTGGTAATAGCTTCGTTGAGTGACCTTGGTAGTAGCTTGGTTGAGTGACCTTGGTAATGGCTTGGTTGAGTGACCTTGGTAATAGCTTTGTTGAGTGACCTTGGTAATAGCTTGGTTGAGTGACCTTGGTAATAGCTTGTTTGAGTGACCTTGGTAATAGCTTGGTTGAGTGACCTTGGTAATGGCTTGGTTGAGTGACCTTGGTAATAGCTTGGTTGAGTGACCTTGGTAATAGCTTGGTTGAGTGACCTTGGTAATAGCTTGGTTGAGTGACCTTGGTAATAGCTTGGTTGAGTGACCTTGGTAATAGCTTAGTTGAGTGACTTTGGTAATAGCTTGGTTGAGTGACCTTGGTAATAGCTTGGTTGAGTGACCTTGGTAATAGCTTGGTTGAGTGACCTTGGTAATAGCTTGGTTGAGTGACCTTGGTAATAGCTTGGTTGAGTGACCTTGGTAATAGCTTGGTTGAGTGACCTTGGTAATAGCTTGGTTGAGTGACCTTGGTAATAGCTTGGTTGAGTGACCTTGGTAATAGTTGGTTGAGTGACCTTGGTAATAGCTTGGTTGAGTGACCTTGGTAATAGTTGGTTGAGTGACCTTGGTAATAGCTTGGTTGAGTGACCTTGGTAATAGGTTGGTTGAGTGACCTTGGTAATTGCTTGGTTGAGTGACCTTGGTAATAGCTTGGTTGAGTGACCTTGGTAATAGCTTGGTTGAGTGACCTTGGTAATGGCTTGGTTGAGTGACATTAGTAATATCTTGGTTGAGTGACCTTGGTAATATCTTGGTTGAGTGACCTTGGTAATATCTTGGTTGAGTGACTCACTGCTGAAGAAATGAAATGACAAATATATTTACCAAAACTAAGCTGGGGTTTCTATTCTCAGTCTAGAAACAGTGCCACTATAGGCACCAAACATCAAAGATGTGTCAGCGGGAAATCGCACACAATTTGATGTATCTAAACTATTAGATTTCATTTCATTATATCGACTATTAAAAAGCTGTGCTACAGATTATTCCCCTTTCAAAATTTGCCAACTAAGCAACTGAGTTGCTAGTGCCTGCCAGTGCCTTGTGTTTCTTTGATTTCATATAGCGTCGTAGCATAGACACCGTCCTGTACAGAGTACAGTTGCACATTATATAAAATGAAATCTATTGTGTAGGATTTTTTTTTTTTTGTCCTTGGCAAGCCAACGTTTCATTTCGACATAAGCCAGACACTCTGTGCTGAACAACTAACTGTACATAAGGTTTTTTGGTCTTATTTCCACTACTTTCTCCAAACGATTCATTTTCATCATATCTATCACTTCTTTCCTTAGAAATAATAAATTCAAACGCTAATAATTTTCAAGGGCTGGGTGGACTGTTGACTGATGCGCTGGGACACGAAGCGGAGGTCTGAAGACGGAGGAGAAGCCTGAAGGAGTGAGGACATGTTCAGGACGGGTCCCGAGACTTGTAGTGGACATTGGCGGGATGGTGGCGCGTATTTGTAATTTTCGTTTAGACAGGAGTTTTATTTCTGCTATTTCTTCAAATTATGTTAAATAATTTCAGATTTATGCTAAATATATCAAAATAATGCTAGAGTTATGTTAGAATGTGATATATGCTAATATTATGCATGCCTCAAAAATTCTGTTCAGAATAAACAAAAAGCATAAAATTATGCCAAATCTGGTAACACTGTCTCCACTCTTTTGTACACATATACAGTTGGCATCGCTGTCATAAACACATTTACTACGCAATCTTACTCTGTTTTTACTTGAGTTGTCAGGACAGTCTCTGTCGAGGCCAGTTGGAGACACATTCCCATCTGAGGTTCCCCGTTTTCTCAATATAACAGGACTTTATCTTGTGACTAAAAGTATCTATCATTAAATTGAAGATATCTGATTATCACTTCAGTTTTGTGCCTCCCTGGATGCTGAAATATTGTATGTGAATACTTTATCTGATTTCTGTGAGCCTTTATAGACAATCATATGTACTTACAAACGAGTAACTTATAAATCATACCAAGGGTGGGGTTCGAACCCGCGGTTATAATTACTGTTATAGCAGTACGTGAAATGTGAAGAGAAAATTATGTAAAAAATAAAACTGCACAATACCGTGTCTGGAACAATACACAAATAACCCGAACACAGGAAAAAGTAACTTACGACGACGTTTCGGACCATTAACGAGTTAATGGTTCAAGTCGGACCGAAACGTCAAAAGTTTCTGACTCCTATGTGCTGGTTATTTGTGTATTTAAAAGTGTACTTGAGTCTTAGTCACTGTTATTGTGTAGTGATTTATATCGCCTTCCGGATATCTTTGGTTACTGGCTGGACATAAAGTTACTAAAAGTAGTAATAACTTGTCCGAGACTCTCAATAAATACTTGTGTTTTTTATTAACTATCAATTCGTCGCTGCTTTGATGAATGGATTTACTGAAATAACCCAAAATTATGTTAACAAATTAAATTAACCTGAAATAATCTTTATTACTATAGACCTACAGAAAGAATTTGGAAAGAGGTGCTGGAACGATGATCCTGGAACTATTTTTTTTTATATTTGATTTAAACAGACATTATACATACACACAAATCAATATGACCTTATAACCAGTACAGGATATTACAATAATACAACCAAACACCCATGTGTATAAACACACATGAATCTCGTCTTCAAAATTCCAAGTAAAAAAACTTACCATCCGAATATAATGAAACATACTTACAATAACGCACAAGACAATATAAAAATACATATCATTGGCATCATGAACAATTATAACTGCCAGTAAGAACAACACAAATTTATTTAATATCATAATCGAGAGCTATAAAAACATGCCCCCCCCCTCAACCTCACCTACCCCAAAAGAAATCTGCACACTAAATGTGCCTATTTCCATAACAATCATGAGAATTTTTTTTTTTTTAAATATTTAATGTAAACGAAATATACAAAATACACACATCAATATGACACCTTATAACAAATTAGGTTATCGCAAATACAAACCAACAACCGAATGTACAAACATCCGCAAACTATGGAAAAACATACAATGCAACGTTCTGACAATAAGCACTTAACAATATATAACTTACATATTTAGGCACCTCGTACGTTACTTATTATTAAGGCTGAACCGCATGGACAATGTATGGGGGAAATAAATTGCTTGTTCTGTACATATTTATTCTATAGTGAATGTGTGAATGACTATGGAGTAAGTCATTTCCCTGTGCATTCATGTGTTTGCAGAGTTACGTTATTTCAGTACTTCCTGACTGATCCTCCAGGAATTACCCTGGCGGGTGTTAGGCTTCCTGGAAGCTAGGCAACTGTGGTAGACTACTTAACTCCTGGTTCCTGAGTGCTTGTATCTTCCTCTTTGTTATTCATTTCGTTTTCGTGCTTGGGTAATTATTTTTATAGCTGTTACCGGTTATTCTTTTCAGCCTAATGTGTGAGATTCTGTTGTCTTTATTGTAAATTCTGTTCTGTTTCGCATTCAGCTGGTAAGTTACAGTTCTGGTCCTCGTAGCTCCACACGAGTGTGTAGGAGGCACATCTCAGTGCAGTCTCCATCTTTATAATCACCACATCTGAGAGTGCCTCATTCACCCCTCTCTCGTGATAAGGAATATCTAAGACAGCTTGCATGGTTAGCTGTCACTTAAGCTTCGAACTCTGATTCGCCCAGTCGCCACTGCTTCGATCCACATTGAACGAGACTATTGTTACGTCTTGCTGGCCACTGTACATGATTGATCACCAGCAAAAATAATCACCTTCTGTCGAGGATCACGACTTCTTATAAATGTTGTTGTACTCAATTATTTCGTGTTTCTGTTTTAGGCTTTTGGCTAATTTATGTTCATTTTTTTTTTAATTTTTCATTGTTTTCTTCACTTAGGGATATCTTTCAAGTATGTGATTTTACTTTAGATAATTTATAAAAAAGTTTTGGTATTGTGTTTCTCCACTTTTGTTTTATTTTACCATATTTTTTTTCATTTTTTTTTTTCACCTTTTAGATTTCCTACAAGGGATAAAATTGGATATTCCCTGAGGATCACACCCTATGAATCTGGGATTTTCCGGTGATGCTGCACATCAGTGAGCCTTAATTTTTACGTATATCAAGAGAACTGTAAATGGACGCTTTCAATATATTCAGAAGCTGGGGATGATCAAGAAGCTTCATTATTTTCTGACTGTTTTGTTGTAAATATAATATTCACCAAGACTGGCGTTCTTCTAACTATCAGATTGCTATTAAATTCTGTGTATTTCTTAACTTTTTTGTGTCCTTATTATTTTTTTTTTTTGTGAGTGTTTGTATTTGTTTAGGCAGAACAGACGAGAACAAGTTTTGGATGGAGGCGAGAATCCAGAGTGGTGTCACTGGAACTGCTCTGGATTCTTTTATCTTGTTTAAGTTCAATAAAACTTAGCTAGAAAAGAGAATGAGAAATGATTGGCGAAAGAGAAAACAGCTAGCGGAAAAGCAAAGAGAAAAAAGGTTCGAAATAGAAAGTAAGGAAAAGCATGAAGAGAAGAGGTCAGAATACTTGAAGTATTTGTGATTTATCAAAAGAAGTTAAAAGATCAAGCTGAACAGAGGGCTTTGAAAAAAAAAAGACTTTTAGTATTAACTCAAAGATCAAGCTGAACAAAGTACTTTGGAATTAAATAAGCAGAGTTAAAGAAAAGGAAACTTAATTTTTCTATACAGAAAGTATAGTGCATGAAAGTAAGTATAGTGCATGAAAGTAAGTACAGTGCATGAAAGTAAGTACAGTGCATGAAAGTAAGTACAGTGCATTGGAAGCTTATCTACTTGCCCCCACCGAAGACCACATGATGGAGAGGACATAATCTCATACATCATACGCTCTTACTACCACTGTATGAGTAGCTCACTGACTCTAACAGGAAATAATTTCACTTTACCATTCTCAAGCTGGACCAAAATTTCAGCCAGTTTCAAACAATTTTCGACTTTACGACTTCTGGATGGATAGCACAGGAACTGACCAAGGTTATGTGTCGTTTAGGGACTTCATAGATCAGTTCCTGGCTGGTATACCAGATTGGGACGCTTGTCAGAGAGCGTATCGTGCAATCTGTCTCTGAGGTGACTGAAGCTGCTGATATACGCAATTTCTTATCATCGAGACCCTAAATGATCAAGCAACTCATAAATAAACGTAAATATAAAGAATACGCCACAGTTTACACTAAAATGTCATAACTGATTAAAACAAATACTACAAAATCCATATTGTTGGCAGATGCATTTCAGAAAGTCATTTCCTACCGCTGTTTAATACTAGAACTGTTCTTTAACCTTACGTTTTCACTTACCCCTCTTAATTATTTTCCTTCTTCTGCCAAGAACATTTTCTATTTCCAGAACTCCTCATTCTAATGAATTTGAGGATGTTATTATTCCTTCGATCAATTCTTCAGAAGTTGTAGCTACTCCTTTAATTCCTGCGTCAGTATTCGGTTTGAGTATGACCTCTGATACCTAGAACATTTTAAAACATGGTGAGTTGGTTAATCTGATTGGGTTAATCTCCCTCATCAAGGTCCTTTAGAGGATTCTTTGGATCTTACTTCAAATGTTGACATAATTCGTGGAAGCAACATTGTCAAAGCTTTAAGGGGCACGTCACTTGCTTTAGAGCAAAACTAGTTTCAGAACCAAGTCGAGCAGGAAGCTCTGTTTGAAAACACTTTAAAATGTTATGAATGGCCAGCTGACACCTGAGCAACAAGGTTATGCATGCTGTTCTCCGGTACTGTTTTAAACGTTTATACAACTTTGTCTTATGAAACAATCAGTTGTTATAGACGGCGATTTTTAAGGTTTTACATAAAATAAAAGATTCTGACAGGACGGAATTTCGTCAAGCTACCTTGAAATCTGGCCAGAATTTCAGACAGTTCCAAAGCACTCACTTCTGTCTGTAAAATGTAACATAGTCTTAGCATGTCACACAAGTATGCATGTTCAGTTACACTGTGTTAACTTCCGCGTGTCTTTCATTATGGCTCATGCCTTGTAAACAACGAGTGTCTGCGGTTGATGCTGACTATCTGCTGTTTCCGTGAATGTGGCATTCACGTAGCATTTCATCATTCACGTAGCATTTCATCATTCACGTAGCATTTCATCATTCACGTAGCATTTCATCATTCACGGAGCATTTAATCATTCACGGAGCATTTCATCATTCACGGAGCATTTCATCATTCACGGAGCATTTCATCATTCACGTAGAATTTCATCATTCACGGAGCATTTCATCATTCACGTAGCATTTCATCATTCACGGAGCATTTCATCATTCACGGAGCATTTCATCATTCCCGTAGCATTTCATCATTCCCATAGCATTTCATCATTCCCGTAGCATTTCATCATTCACAGAACATTTCATCATTCACGGAGCATTTCATCATTCCCGTAGCATTTCATCATTCCCGTAGCATTTCATAATTCACAGAAAATTTCATCATTCACGTAGCATTTCATCATTCACGTAGCATTTCATCATTCCCGTAGCATTTCATCATTCACAGAACATTTCATCATTCACTGAGCATTTCATCATTCACGAAGCATTTCATCATTCACGGAGCATTTCATCATTCACGTAGCATTTCATCATTCACGGAGCATTTCATCATTCATGGAGCATTTCATCATTCACGTAGCATTTCATCATTCACGTAGCATTTCATCATTCACGGAGCATTTCATCATGCATGGAGCATTTCATCATTCACGTAGCATTTTATCATTCACGGAGCATTTCATCATTCACGTAGCATTTCATCATTCACGGAGCATTTCATCATTCACGGAGCATTTCATTATTCCCGTAGCATTTCATCATTCACGTAGCATTTCATCATTCACGTAGCATTTCGTCATTCACGTAGCATTTCATCATTCACGGAGCATTTCATCATTCATGGAGCATTTCATCATTCACGGAGCATTTCATCATTCACGGAGCATTTCATCATTCACGAAGCATTTCATCATTCACGGAGCATTTCATCATTCACGGAGCATTTCATTATTCCCGTAGCATTTCATCATTCACGGAGCATTTCATCATTCACGTAGCATTTCATCATTCACGGAGCATTTCATCATTCACGTAGCATTTCATCATTCACGGAGCATTTCATCATTCATGGAGCATTTCATCATTCACGTAGCATTTTATCATTCACGGAGCATTTCATCATTCACGGAGCATTTCATCATTCACGTAGCATTTCATCATTCACGGAGCATTTCATCATTCACGGAGCATTTCATTATTCCCGTAGCATTTCATCATTCACGGAGCATTTCATCATTCACGTAGCATTTCATCATTCACGGAGCATTTCATCATTCACGGAGCATTTCATCATTCACGTAGCATTTCATCATTCACGGAGCATTTCATCATTCACGGAGCATTTCATCATCCACGTAGCATTTCATCATTCACGGAGCATTTCATCATTCACGTAGCATTTCATCATTCACGGAGCATTTCATCATCCACATAGCATTTCATCATTCACGTAGCATTTCATCATTCACGTAGCATTTCATCATTCACGGAGCATTTCATCACCGTAAATGAAATAAAGTCAGCACCGTCATGGACAGATGTACACAACTTTCTTGCTGCTCTTGTATATTTGCTTATCTTAACTTTGATTCCTTATCATAATATGCTTTAATTTTCATTTTTTTATTCAGTTAGGAAATACTTCATGTTAGTAAGTTTTATTGAGGAAATGGTATAAATTTTGTCATCTTTGATTCCCCTCATTGCTTATGTTTTCATGTTATTTATATGTTTTTTTCCGTCTATAATTTCTACAAAAATAGGGATGGTCTCTCCGAAATATTGAGACCGTAATAGAGCCATTGGAGAGCACTAATATCTTTTCCAAGACCCCGTAATAAATTTTATCATGTCTCAACAAAGCATTTTATTTGAGAAAGAGTGGATCGAACACGGCACCAGGAGGTGTTATAATGCAGTATCACAAGGAGACGATGTTTCCTGTATTAGTGGGCGAGACTCGTGTTGTGATTCAGACGACGTGTTAAAGTTTGCTCATGGTGTTTAATAGATTACATGGGTCATGAATAATTGTGATCCAACCCGAAGGCTGGGGGCAAAAAAAAAAATTATATTTGGTCACCAGGGGGTGGCCTCTGCAACCCCGTAGATCTTTGAAAATCATATGCTTTCATTATCATAAAATTTTAAGTTTTATAAGTTTTAACCTATAAAGAATAAAATTTCACGACTATTTTTTATTGTTAAACTTGAAGCACGTAAGAGCTATTTTACCGTAAAAATTAGCGAAAAAAAGGATCAAAATGTCCATCCCAGCCACACGGGTACACAGGCGTACATATTAAATAATACTTCAAAACAAATATTTTACAGCATTTTATTAGCTTTTTAATGAGACCAAAATGACCATTCAAAAATGACATACAGGAGAGTAAGAGTGAATTATGCAATGATTATTGCTAATCTCGAGTCATAGAATCAAGAAACAGTCATAACTGTAGCAGACGCAGTCATAACAGCACAGGGTTTTACACAGACATACACAGAAGGCTGTGCAGCCGCAAGATTGACTACATGGTTTTCGCCAACCACACTTTACCAACTACTGGCAAACCTCTGCAGTTTGTGGGATGGTGATCCACTGTGAAAAAAGCTTCCCTTCATTGCTTTTCCAACCGGGTAGGGAGGGGTCTAGTTCTCGAACTAGTAGATTATGATCTACTAGTTGTATATTATCTAGCGGTGGTACAGAGTATCTCGAGTCAAGGAAATCGTCTCTTTATTCTGATTTCGCTGGCAGAACAGCTGTTTTCTGAAGTGGCTCAGCCACTTCAGACCTCCTCCATAGACCAGAATACTATAATGATCAAAGAAATTGAAGAACTCACTGTCAAACTTCAGTTTATTAAAGGTCTGGCAGTTTATTACCTCAGCAGTTCTCCAAAGAAGAACTTTTTAACCACCACTAAAAGAAAAGGACTGTCTACAACAAGAAGATAAAATATGAAATAAATAGCTTACTGGACAAGAGAAGCTGAACTCCTTCTTTACTTCAGCCAAGATGAAGAACTTGTATACAGCAATAACATCCCTGGACTTGTTCTTCGAATATGACTTGAATATCGACCAGGAGATTGGCGGCTGTTTATAGACAGCTCCATTAGAAGCTTGAAATGTGTCTTATTGCACAATGGTAACCAATATGCATCTCTTGCAATTGCTCACTCAACAAAACTGTGCTGATGACCAACATAGAAGAAAATTGTACAAACAACGTTTTCATATACAGTAATTAGTGGTATTTGAATTATTTTACCATGTTAATCTTTTATTATATAGAATGAATTGCTAGTATGTATTATATGATTTGACTTTTGCATGATCTAAAAAATTATTTCAATGCGATTTGTAAGTTAGACCCGCCTGATCAATATATTTTTTCACATCTTTCATGTTTCGCAATAGAGGCAATTAAACAAAGTCGATGACATATTCGGAATCAGCACCACAAACTTTCCCTAAAATCGGTGTAATAACATTGGCCAGAAAATGAGTGTTGACCAATGGTAGCTTCAAAGAGAGGAAAGAATGATCACATCATCATAGTCGGAGATCCTCACCAAACTGTTGGAATGATCTGTCCTCAGAGTATGAATGTGCAGCACGAGTCGTGTCTACTTCTTGGTAGAATTCACCATCCATGTCTTGGCCTGGTCCCCGGTGCTTGACTGTCTTCCCATCAGCCTGGAGATGTATAGATCATATAAAGTGAACTGTGTCTGGATCGGATTTCCTAAGTACTAAAAGAGTTATACTTTATTTTTTGCCGTCTTTGAGTAACTCAGACCATTAGCGATCCTGCCAACTTTTAAACGTACCCCTGTTCCTCGTAATGATCCGGTGCCATCTTTGATTAATTCTTGGCAACTAACAATATGGAGAGAGGAGGCCTTCCTTAGCCCCCTCTAAATGCGATTTAGACACTCGATGGGATCTTATTCCTTTGAATGACACATCACTTCACTCTTTACTGAGGATGAAGAAATAGCTTGAACCTCATGTGAAAAGAGCGAATAAAGATCACCTTCATATGTTAGTTGCAAAGAACATTTGGGCGATGACTGAGATGGAACCCTTGAAGAAATGAATTTCCATTTACTTGCGTTTTTTTTTATTTAAAATATAGGAAGGCGTTCTCTGTAATGGAGTCTTCAAATGTTTTTCCTCTCAGTGATAAAATCTTTCTCAAAGTACTTGTACTGCTCTTGTTTTCATTTTTTTCAGAATTCCTGGCTGAATGAGAGGATATTCCAGGCTTCGAATGACATAAGTAAGTTATTGCTTTTTTTAATTAATAATGAAAGAAATTTGATTTCTGGTCTGTGTAATTTTCCGAAGAAGTCCTGGAGCAACTGGCCTTCTAGTAGTTCACAAAGGGATCATTTAAAAAATGATGCTGGATCTTGTCTTAGTTCAGTCACTCCTCCAGAATACTTCAATATTTTGTTCAGTTGCTTTGATCGGTAACATTCACAAAATTCTCTTCTTTGAAGTCCTATAAAGTTTGTCCATGGAATTGTTCCGTACAGAAACCTTGCCAAAGCAACATGTCATTGAATTACAATACATTGATTTGGCTACACGTGCTACTTTTGGGATGGAATCAGCAGTTTCTAGAGTTGCTATTTCAGCTTCAGCAATGGATGATGAAAAATCAGGACCTTGTAGGTCACCAAGAGATATTAACACCTGCTTTTTTAAGTGAAATCCTCCTAACTCTACGACAATAGTACCTAATATTTGAGGGTAAGGAAATGAACCTTTTTTCGTCCTTGTGCATCCTGGCCGGTCTCCATGAGAAAAGAGACAACGTCACTAGCATGGGTACTATGATGGGCATATATGTGATGCAAGGACATTTATTCTTATCATTTCGTTCATAAAACATAAAAGCCACATTGTTTTGTCCATTATTTTTTCTAAAGATCTCCTCGGCATGAATATCTTGGTCACAGTGAGTGATCCTTGAAAATTTTTGAGGCGCATTCAGTCTGTCAGAAAGTTATGGAACTGTTGTGTATTTGAGCCAGTTTTTAAGACTGGTGAGTCTGTCTTCTCCATTATCCAGAGCATTGTGTGACCGAAACATTAAAACTAATTCTCGATAGTTGAAGGCGGATCATGATCACTGTTGTCGACAGCACTCATTGTGACAAGCCCACTTTGGAGGCCAAGAGGAATGATTCAGTACCGCGTGAGCAAGTTTATGCTCAAAATACTGAACACAGTTAACGTTGACTGACAGATCAAGCTCTGAAAGTTTGTCCACAGCCTCCTGCATTCTCAACAGTGAGTGGAGAAAGAGACCAATATATAGGTAATAGTGCTTCTTTTGAAATGTTTTGTTTATTCATCTTCAAACTACTGTTGAAGATTATTAGCTGAACACTGGCGAGCGTTGATTGCTGTTCCTCAATGTTCGTATCACATAATGAGCCATGGGTGACCATCCCGATCATAAATTTCAGAGCTTCAGGAACAGATTGTTGATATTCAAACGTGAAGCCATGATTCTCCAAATAAAATACCTTATCATCATTACTTAGGTAATGAACCACATTACGGCGGCATATAATTGTAGTTCCAGAGTCTTGTAATCTCTGACACAGTTTCTAACAATTGATGTTACAAGATGTTTCGTGGGTTCGTTGGTCACTAACGTAGCTTCCATTCCTAGTTCACGTTACTCTCAAAGAATAGATTACCTTTGAAGCACAAGCTTCATCACCTCAGTTCTGTCAATCCCAGCTCTCTTTCCATGGAAATGTTTCCAGCTGCAGGATTTTTCATGGAAGTCTTTTAAAGAGAAGTATGTTCTTCCAGTTGAAATGACTTAGTTATTCATAACTAATACTTCTTCAAAGGCACCATTGCACCTTATCGGTCTTCATTCATTGTCAGTTCTTTCTGATTTACTCCATCAGTAAGACTGACTTGATATTCATGGAGGTTTCAGTTCAAGGCGCCCTCTTTGTTGCAGAACGTAAACTCGAAGGCAGAAGATACCGCTCCCTGTCCTTTCGAAAATTCCGCCGGCAATTAATGTGTTATCTTTCTTTCTGCTGAGGGCTTAAACAGAGCATAAATCAGACTGCAGTCTGTGTACAACTCCCCAGCAGATCGGAATGATTTTAAGGCAATGAGAGAGGTTTCATAAGCTTTGATGTCCTCCTTATTCCCACTGAAAGCTGGACATTTACGGTCACCTTTAGATGATTCCTTACACATCAGGTATCAATACCAATCCACTGCGGTAATCCTTTATAAAGACCCTATAAAAGAGACAAAGAATCACATTCAATACCTGAAGTTTTAGTGGTATAATAGTACTCACACACAGCCTTCAGTATGGGAAATATGAAGCAACGTAACATAATTGTAGGTAAAAGGTTCAGAGAACCGACAGGATGATGAATTAGACACCTGTGGAACACTTGGGAATCATTATTGTGGAAAGGTTTCGCTATACGGGGAATTTACGCTTGTCTAAACTCCAGGCACGACCTACTTCCACCTGTGGATTTGTTCATGGTGACACTGCGTACAACTGCTGCACCTCACCTATCTGCAGCACAGAAGCTCCTCCGTACATATGCTGTACGCTTATCAAAACTGATAGACTGAATACATAGACTCCAGGCTGAGGGACTGATTACCTCAAACTCCTGATCTTCAACCATCCTTTTCTGTATTAGACTGAGGAAGTGAATGAATGGTTCAGAGAACCGACGAGTTGGTAAATTAGACACATATGCAACACTTGGGTATCTTTATTGAGGAAATGTTTCGCCACACAGTGGCTTCATCAGTCCATACAAAGGAGAATCGTGAAGAACAGGAGGAGTGTGAGGTTGTCAGGCCCTCAATCTTGAGACGATGTTGTCAGTCCATCAATCTTGAATAGAATAACAGCATATGAGCAGAGGGAGTTTATATACTGTAGACAGGAGAGGTGCAGCAGTTGTAGGAGGTGTCACATTTGTTCAATGTGACACAATGTGACACAATGTGACACCTCCTACAACTGCTGCACCTCTCCTGTCTACAGTATATAAACTCCCTCTGCTCATATGCTGTTATTCTATTCAAGATTGATGGACTGACAACATCGTCTCAAGATTGAGGGCCTGACAACCTCACACTCCTCCTGTTCTTCACGATTCTCCTTTGTATGGACTGATGAAGCCACTGTGTGGCGAAACGTTTCCTCAATAAAGATACCCAAGTGTTGCATATGTGTCTAATTTACCAACTAGACTGAGGAAGCTACTCGTTGGCGAAACGTTTCTACAATATAGATACCCAAGTGTTGTACAAGTGTCTAATTCATCATACCATAATTGACACACTCTTCACCTGCTCCAACTAACGTCTACCCAGCATAACCAAACCACTCAATGAACACAAATCATACCAAATCAGAGTAAACCTAATAAAACATTACCAAACCAAACAAAATCAAACCTAACTCCTTCCATTGTTAATGTAGTGGGCGTGAATGCGTAGAGTAAACCTATGCATTCCTATGCCCGACGCTCTACTGTCTAGACCACCTGGACTTCTCACAGGAAGGATCCGTAACTAATACTTACTGTATTCCGTCAGAGGCACCAACTGTAACCCAACTGAACTCCTTCCTACAGCTCAACATCTTTAGCAGTAGATTTATTCTTCCTCCACTCAATGCTATATCGTCTATGAACTCAAATTAAGCTATAATAAACAGAAAGAAAGGGGTTCGATCCCCAGTTCCATCTTTCTGTTTATTCATTAACAGTTGTTTATTACAACTTGATTTGAGTTCATTACTATCATATTTATTCTTGAGATTGATCATTAACTATTAATTTACCTGTAAACTTTTAAGAGTTGAGATAGTTGCCTCGTAGGAATTACTTTAGCGATTTTATCTTTCAAGTTGCATCATAAATACATTAATTGGGCATCAAATTACTTCTGACTAAGTCGTAACAGTTAGTGAGAATTCTGGGTCATTATATAATTGCCATTTTGAATAATGAAAATGAAACGAAAATCTCCTACTATGACAAGATGCTTCGAACTGGTTATGTGATCTGGAGGGTCGAACCTACCACAATCTACAGTAAAATGTTATGTATACTACACTTCTCGCTTAAGCCCAAACAAATCAGTTTCGTTACATTAATATTATTACCTGTCCAGTGCGGAGGAGGAAGAGCTGCCTTACCATAGGTATTGCCATAAGTACTTTTTACCCGTAATATGCTTTTTCTTTTGTCTCCGTGTGTAAACCAGTCTACTGTTAGCGTCTGCTGTTAGCGTCTGCTGGTTATCTCAGTGTTGGTAAAATCTCGCCTGCCTTCAGTAATCTACCAGAAGTATTGGCCCTAACAAAATCTTCACTTTTCCTAGTTGAGTATAACTCAGCCGGTCTCTGTTTTTACCTTCCCCACTTTCCAGTTGCCTTCGTTCCGTTCACGCTCAGGTCAAGGTCTATCTGAAACAGCTGTCGAAGCCATCTGTCACTTAAGCTTCTAATGCTAATTCATCGTGTTTTCACTGCTGTGATTCACTGAGAGTAAGAAGGTTGTTACTCTCGCTAGATTCCGCACTTCTGCTACGTTATTATCCGGTGCTCATCGCCGTCTCCCGAGGATCAAGACTCCTTGTTCATCACTAATTCATGTGTTTCCCCATGTAGGTTTTTGGTTACATTTAGGTTTATTTCCTACATTTTTCACTGTTTGCTTCTGTTAGAATTATCTTTCATGTTTGATTTTCTAAACAAATGTGTAATTAAAATTTTGGTATTGTATGTCTCCATCTAATGTTTTACCCCGTTTAATTATTGTTTGAATTCTTCTATCTCGTATTATTAATAAAGGTTCGAGATCATATTCCTTCAGAGGAACCACTAACACCAAATTAAGACCAAGCTACAGTAGCTATTTTCACTGTTACCATAAGACTGGGTCTTTGGGGGTTATGATCTCTATAAATCTTAAGACCAGAGAGTAGGGAGCGATGATCCCCAGAACCATTAAGACAGAGCTACTGTAGCAATGTTCCCAGGGATCACTAAACCAGGTCCGCAGAGGCGACGATCCACCAGTCTATTAAGCGCCAAGAGTAAACTTAAGAGCCAAGAGTACACTAGTGTTATAACACGAAGGTAACCCACCACACTTTTATTCAATTAGCATTATGTCTCACTCCCTCACACTGGCTCACACTACCTCACCCTGCCTCACACTACCTCACACTACCTCACCCTGCCTCACACTACCTCAAACTACCTCACCCTGCCTCACACTACCTCAAACTGCCTCACATTGACTCACACTATCTCACACAACCATACACTACCTCACACTATCTCGTACTACCACACACTGCTTAACATCGCCTCAAATCATTCCTCACAACTACACATAACCTCACACTACCCCACACTACCTCACACAACTTTACACTACTTTACACTGCTTTACACCACCTCATGTCACACACAATCACGCACCACCACACTACCTCTCACCCACACATCAGCTCACTACAATACAATTCACCACAGATCACCTGACAATACAATTCACCACTACATAAGACCTGACACACCATTTTACACTTGCTTACACCATGCACCATATAGCACTACCTGCCAGCACATCACACCATTTCACTCCACCCCACACCGCTTCATACCTCTTCACAACACCTTCCACCATCTCTCACCACTCACACCACCTAACACCACCTCTTACGACCTCACACCGCATCAGACCATCTATTACCTCACTCTACACCACCTATCGCCACTGACATAACTTTTCCCCACCTCACACTTCTTATCACCACCTCAAACACCCATACACCACCTATCACTACTTCACATCAGCTGTCACAACCTAACAGCACCTCAAACCTCCTATCACCACCTCACACCAGCAGCCTCCACCCTTGTATACACAAGCTGGAAAATTCATCTGGTCGTCGATCATTTGTGAATTTCGTGTGTTATTGTCAACATTGATTTGGGCAGCAGGTGAAGAAAAGAGGCTATTTAGATGAGGCAGGTGATGACACGTAGGTGACGCAGGGGCGACCAGGTGACACCTACCAGGAATATTTTAGTCTACTGTCGTTACTAGTCGCCGTAATGAGATGCCAACCTCGTGTGTACCTGCCATAGTGCAAGTCAGTGCTCGCTCGCCACTGATACGATCTAACTTCAACAACGTTTGCAATGACGTCCTTCTTGAAGGTTCTCTGTAAATATAAATATAACTTATTTATCTTGAAAAAAAAAATATCTAGATATGTTAAATAAAAATTTAAGAAATCTCCCTAAACTATTTAATAAAAGTTTAATTTAATAAAGAGATCACTTGGCAACGCTTCACAAATCCTGTAGTAAACACACTGTCATAAAGTAGAACATTATAGATGAAATAACTGACACGCTAGTGGCGATATTATCTCCAGCCATGATTACTTCATTATTCATGAATCACTACTACTATTAGTGTATCTCTACCTGCAATTATCACTATCTTTTCGAATAACCATTATATAATAGTAACAAATTTTGCATAATTTTGTAAAATACTTAGAACCTAGGTACAATGTGTTGAAACTGTTCTTTTAAATGTCTGTTAAAATTGTTTGTTCTCTTATAGTCTGCCGCATTCTAAGATATAATGGAGGAGAGTGTTTATTTTCTTGACACACTTCCATTGTCTTTACTCTCATGGAGTTATTATACCAACCCGAGAAATATACAGGTAACCTAAACGAATACTAAACACCACTCTCCCTACTATTCTTTTTCTGCCTCTCTTTCCATACATTTTTTTTAATATAATACTTTTGTAATGCTGTACAGATTTACTGTTTGCTAAGGTACTTCGTCGAACTCATCATTTAGATTTTTAATTTATAATTGGCCTTGTTATCCGCTGCAGTTTTTCTCCAAACCTGTAGTATCAGTTTTCTTGTTAGGGGGATTCAGCTGGGGGGCTGTCGGATTGGTGTGGGTGTAGCTTGAAGCGACCTAAGAAAGCTTGAGCGTGCCTGTTCCTACGCTGGTGTGGGCAGGCATATTTCACCTCGAAGTACGGCGCCGCGACCAGCTGCCGGGGACGTCGAAAGCCCGGATGGACTGGTACCTAACCTTCAACCGGCCTTCGCGGCAGGCGAGGTAGGTGAAATCGCCGGTGATCCTGGCTGCTCTGCGACGGTCGTAGAGACGAGCCTTACCAGTTCGAGGGTTGGCTCTCACGGCCTGCAAAAAAAAATAATGATCCAAGGATGGACCAAGGTGTCTATCCTGTGTGCGAGTCAATGGGCGCACTAAATTCAAAGGAGTAATGTCAGTAACAAGTCCTGTGAGTAAAAATACCTCTATGAAAGAAGAAAGTGACAGCCCAAGTGATACAATTAGCGGTATCAGCTCCCTCCCTGGATATTTCTGTATACAGGTATCACTGCCTTTTTGTGGTAAATTATACTGATAGAACATCAACTGGTACAGTAACTGAATAACACTGTTCTTATCTTTGTTGCTGGGTCATCTTCTACAGCTGCGGCCAGATAGACCCCCCTCCCGATGTGACCCAGTGTTCTACCTCCATGGAGCTGTTAGGGACAAATATATATTAGTGAGTTAAAATAATTGCCCCAGAGGAGCATATATCACAATATTCAGTCAGTAGAAACTGAATAGTTGGTACTCACTGAGTTGGGCTCAAAATCCCGTAATTCACCGGGTGAATGATAAATCTGCCTAGATCATAAATCAGTTCCTAACTGCGCAGTTATTTGAACTTCGACATGTCTGAGCAGACTTACCTGGGTATTTGTATCGGCCCCTTAATTCACACCCGGAAAATGTTGACTTGATTGAAGAACGCAGAGGAATATCACTCATCCTTGTCTGGTGGTGCTACACTCGCAATTGTTCTCTTCAATATTTGTCTGTTGCAGTAATTAGTCACTACAAGAAGCTGCGCACTCTTCTCTGTAATATACCGCTACTTTGGATTGTCTTTTTTGTACATCAATGCGCAGAACAGAGTTTTTTATCCTTATACTAGCGTTATGGTCCCTCTTTGAAGGGAGAAGGCAATCAACTCCCCCTTCGCCCCTCGCTAACCTGCCTTGCCCTGTATCGCTGACCTAAGCACAATTTCCCTACTTGCTTAACACTGCAACAGTTTGCAACTCAAATGCTTGGGTTCTTTAAATATTTCGATCACTGAGAGTTCATGATTGTTCCTCACGTGTATAAAATGAAACAGGAATTTTCTGTACTTTTCCTGCTATGGCAAAGAGAGTCATTTTTCTCAATTGTCTGTCACTCATATACACAACCACTAATCTCAAGAGGCTTAGCATACGTGGCTAAGATACGTTGCATACGCGACCTCTGTGATGTTCCAGAGTACAAACATGTGGTAATTATTAAACTGTTAATCAGGAAGCCAGCAAGACGCCATCTGCCCTTTCTAAGGGCTGGGCTCCTCAGTAGGAAAGGGCTTGAAAGGGTTGAAGGAGCTGAAAGGACTGATACCCCCCTTCTCTTGGAGAATTTTCTCCACACTTTTCAAATAACCATTATATATTTAATTGCAACAAAGTGCTCATATTTTTGCAAAATACTTCCAAATTTAGTTACAGTACTAGTAAGCTGTTCATACTGGTCTGCGGTAATAAATCTGTTCACCTGTAATCTGCTGCACTCGAAGATATAGTGAAGCACAGAGTGTTTATCTGCTTCACACACAATCATCACCTTTACTCTCAAGGAGTTGAATAATGAGACACGACCAGTCGGGATCGAACCCGGGATGCATTAGTCCACTGAACCACTGTGGCATGGAAAAAGTATGTTACAATTTATTCGGCGTATGTCACACTCCCATATAGGCTGCCTCCCAACCAGGGAACCGGGTGCTAAGGGTTTAACGATCGACAGGGTACCCTTCGTTAAATCAGTACCTTGGTTTATTGACCAATCACAGACAAGCCCACCAAAGCTGAAGCAACGTAGTTCACTTGCGGTAAGCATTGGCAGACTTGCCTACCTGCTGGTTGAGCACGGTGCACTCTCTCTGGCTTCTGCTTTGCCATGTATCACAGTGGTGTACACTTATTATTCTATCTGTACATATGGTACATACCTGTATATTGCGGGTGAAAGAAAATGTACATTACAGTCTACTGCTGAGTTTGGTTTGCTCCATATTCCCATTACGACCAGGTCTCACAGGCCATTCATTACCTGTATTCGTAATAACCACAATGCTACAAACGTTAGGTGCCCAGCAAGTTCCTGTGCCAATTCACGCCCACGAATATAATCGTGTTGGGAAGTGGCATATCCAGTGTATTTGTTGGGCACCTAATGTTTGTATTCTGGTGGTGCAGTGAACTAAGGCATCGAGAGGTTAGCAAGGTTTCCAGAAGGTATCTCCCCACGCTTGCTTCAGCTTCACATTGTTCCTGACAATGGAGCAGAAATTATATCCAGTCTAAGGGACTGACCACCTCAAAACTACGTCTTCAAGGGTGACTGATTACTTCGTCTCCACATCTCTACTGCTTCTGCTACTCCTCTGTATTCGACTGAAGAAGTCTACTGTGTATACGAAACGTATCGGAATAAAGATACCTAACTGTTGCACATGTGTCTTGCTTATCAACTTGTCGGTTCACAATCTTAGACACTGAAACACAAAAAGTATCTTGGAAGGGAGAATATCAACAATTTTATTGCCTGACCACTAGTTACTTGCCATTGTGTGGCAGCTACAACAACTGCCATAGTGTAGCAGCAACAACAACTGCCATTGTGTAGCAGCTACAACAACTGCCATTGTGTAGCAGCAACAACTCATAACACCAACTGTAACTTAAGCAACTTATCAAAGATCAACATAAGACTAATTATATTAACTGAGGTCCATCACACAAATCTTCAGACTCACAACTGAAGGTGTAGATGCCTCAACATCTGCCAAAGAGCAGCTGCAACAACACCTGAAAAGGTGCAGAAGGCGCAACAACTGCCCAAGTGCAGCAGCAATAACACCAACCAGAGTGCAGCATCATCAACATCTGCCTGAGTGCAGCAGCATCAGCATCTGCCAGAGAGCAGCAGCAATAACACCAACCAGAGTGCAACATCATCAACACCTGCCAGAGTGCAGCAGCCAAAAGACCTGCCAAATTGCAGCAGCCAGAAGCCCTGCCAGAGTGCAGCAGCCAGAAGCCCTGCCAGAGTGCAGCAGTCACAAGATCTGCCAGAGTACAGTAGCCACAACTCCTGCCAGAGTGCAATAACCACAGCACCTGCCAGAGTGCAGAAGACAAAGCACCTGCTAGAGTACAGTAGCCACAGCTCCTGCCAGAGTGCAATAACCACAGCACCTGCCAGAGTGCAGAAGACAAAGCAACTGCTAGAGTACAGTAGCCACAGCTCCTGCCAGAGTGCAATAACCACAGCACCTGCCAGAGTGCAGAAGACAAAGCAACTGCCAGAGTACAGTAGCCACAGCTCCTGCCAGAGTGCAATAACCACAGCACCTGTCAGAGTGCAGAAGATAAAGCAACTGCCAGAGTACAGTAGCCACAGCTCCTGCCAGACTGCGAGAAGCCAAAGGCCTTTCCAGAGTTGAGCTGCCACAAGACCTGCCAGAGTGCAACTGTCACAAGACCTACCAGAGTGCAGCAGCCACAGCACCTGCCAGAGTGCAGAAGAGACAACACCTGTCAGAATGCATCTGTCACAACACCTGTCTGCATGCTTCTGCCACATTCCCTGCAATGTGTAGTTGCCACAAGCATTGCCAAATTGTTCAACAACACCTGCAAGCGTGCAGCTGCAACATCACCTGCAACACCTGCCAGCAGTAAAAGCGAGCTGCATTATTTAATATAAAAAATGGAAATTATGTTCCATATATTATATACAATTAGAGTTAGTAGCATTTACTAACAATTGCAGGCAAACTTTAACATTTATACTCTTTTATTCAACCAAATGAGCTAAGACATTTTTTTCAACCTCACACCCATTTTTGCAGCCTCCCACCATTTATTGCAACCTTACTCCCATATTTTGCAACCTCACACATATATATTGCAACCTCTCTCATATATATTGCAACATCACACCCATATATCGTCACCTCACACCCATATATTGCAATCCCACACCCATATATTGCAACTTCCCACATATACATTGCAACCTCACACCCATATATAGCCACCTCACACCCATATATTGCAACCTCACACCCATACAATGCAACCTCACACACATATTGCAACCTCACATATGTATATTGCAACCTCACACACACACACACACACACAATATATATATATATATATATATATATATATATATATATATATATATATATATATATATATATATATATATTGCAACCTCACACATATATATTGCAATTTCACACCCTAATATTGCACCCCAGATCATATATTGCAAACCCACTCTCACTGCAACCTCAGAGTAATATATTGCAACCTCTGACTTGTATATTGCAACCTAACACCCATATATTGCTTCCTTGCTCTCATATATTGTAACCTGACACTCGTATATTGTAACCTCACGAACATATATTGCAACCTCACGCCCATATATTGCAACCTCACACCCATCAACATATTTTTATCAGCATAAATTGCAACCTCTCATATGTATATTTCAGAGAAACACCCATATATATTGCAACCTCACACTAATATACTGCAGCTTAACACCTATATAGTGTGACCTCGCTCACATACATTGTAACCTCACACATACATTGTAACCTCACACATACATTGTAACCTCACACATACATTGTAACCTCACACATACATTGTAACCTCACACAAACATTGTAACCTCACACATACATTGTAACCTCTCACACACATTGTAACTTCACATAAACATTGTAACCTCTCACATACATTGTAACCTCACACATACATTGTAACCTCCCATAAACAGTGCAACCTCACACCAATAAATTGTATCTTGCAATAATGTATTGTAACCTCGCACCTGTGTAAAGTGAGCTGTCACTCATATTGCAACCTGCCACTCATATATTGCTACCTGCCACTCATATATGTCAGTAGTGTTACTGAATACTTGTGTAGTATACTTAGATAATGGAAATAAATGGTATAAAATACCGACACAATGGAAAAATAAACACATAAGCAGTATAATGTGATCCTTTATTGACAACGTTTCGCCCACGCAGTGGGCTTTATCGAGTCACAGACAGATCTACCTGGAAAATGAGCAACATGGAGATATATATAGGGTACAGTCAGGTGGAGAATGCTGGGTCAGGTGGAGAAAGCTGCATGTGAGTCTTAAAAGTAGTGTGATAGTTGAAAACATAGTGTGACTTAAAGGACCTGCAGTGTACCATTCTTGAGTTCTAGGTGGGATAGCGTTGAAGAAGTTTCTTGGCAATAGGTTCAGCTATGTTGTAGAAGCCGTTGTTCTGGTTGAAGTTGTTGGATATACAGATGAGTGATGATTCTAGGATTCTTCGGTATTGCGTGTTGTCTTCTCTGGCGATGAGTCTTGCGTAATGTCCTATCGAAAACCTACCAATCAACACGATCTTCTCCACTTCTACTCTCACCACGACACCAAAATTAAACGTGGTGTAATTATAGGCTTTTTCCTGCGCGCACTCAGAATCTGCAGCAGTGAGTTCCTTGAAGAAGAATGCTCCCCCATTGAACAAGTTTTTCTAAACTTCACTATCCTCGTCACTTCATTAGAGACTGCAGACGACGGGCATTAAACATCTTCAACACACCCAGAGAAGACACTGCTGAGAAGAGATACATAGTCCTTCCCACCAACTCCATTTCCAAACAAGTTTCCAACATTTTTTCTAAGACCTCATTCCGAGTATCCACCTCCACATCCACCACCATTAAGGACATTACCAGTAACAGACAGGAAAAGCTTCAATCCACGGCAGGGGTATACACAATCCCTTGTAATGGCTGCAGCAAATTATACGTTGGCGAAACATCCAGAGACCTACAAACACGCATTTCAGAACACCAGTACGCAGGCAGATCTGACGACTCAAGAAATGCCTGTGTTCAACACCGAAATTTACACAACCATTTAATCAACTACAGAAACGCAAGACTCATCGCCAGAGAAGACAACACGCAATACCGAAGAATCCTAGAATCATCACTCATCTGTATATCCAACAACTTCAACCAGAACAACGGCTTCTACAACATAGCTGAACCTATTGCCAAGAAACTTCTTCAACGCTATCCCACCTAGAACTCAAGAATGGTACACTGCAGGTCCTTTAAGTCACACTATGTTTTCAACTATCACACTACTTTTAAGACTCACATGCAGCTTTCTCCACCTGACCCAGCATTCTCCACCTGACTGTACCCTATATATATCTCCATGTTGCTCATTTTCCAGGTAGATCTGTCTGTGACTCGATAAAGCCACTGCGTGGGCGAAACGTTGTCAATAAAGGAACATAAGCTTATGTGTTTATTTTTCCATACTTAGATAATCCCAGCTATGTTATAGATAGGTTCCCTAGCTAAGTGTGACGTCACGAGTCCCGCTCATGTGAGTGGTTGGCCGCAGGCCTCCTCAGTTTCAAGCTAGGCACAGCAGACGCTAGAGGCAGGCCTGGGCTTTTTCCCTCAAGACTCTTACAATATATGCCTGCTAGAACATCCAACGTGTATATTCCTTCACCTACATCTCCCTGGCGAACCCCACAACAAATGGTGTGCAGCGGTGGTCTCGTAATTTTGACGATTACGAAGATTTAAGGAGATAATTTCTACCAAGCCAGAGGGACATCGTGTGTGCGACTGCATGGAGGCCTAGAGACGCCAGCTACCCACAGCCAACCAAGCATCCTCCTGCCTGTCTACACAACTTCCTGGTTAGTTTTGTGCCTTAATCTGTTTATTTGCTATATTTCGAGAAGTTGATCCGGGTTTTGCAAATTAAGCCAGGCCAGTAAGACAGTCTGTGGGGGACAGCCCTAAGCCTGCCTAAGCCCTAAGCCAACCTAGCCTGCCAAGCCTAAACTGTTCATTACTGCTGTGTGCATAGTTACAAGCATTCAAGCCATCCTAGCCTAGCCAGTGTCGAAGGTTTAAGCCAGCTTCTAACCCAGCAAGTTGCTTTGAAGTTATTGTTTCCAATACCACTTTGTGCTACCAGTTAGACGCTGGTCAGAGTGATAATCACCATCCCTGTGGTATTTCGTGGGTTACTAAGCCACCCCAGGCTTTCACAGGACTTTGTGGTGTTGAGTGCCGCCAGCCAGCTAGCATGGGACACTCACCCAGCTGCCACCACCTGCCTCACAAAGCAACCACGTGTAGGGAGTGGTTGTGGGTTGTGTGGGGGGGGAGCAACTGCTTACCATGTAGTGTAGTGGGGATGGCGAGGGAGTGGTTTAGTCATGTGTTAGGATCGCTGGGGATGGGGGTCATTTCGGTGCTGAGGGCTTTAAGTTTGGATGTGAGGGGTATGGATAAGCGGATCCAAAGGCGATGAGACAGGCGGGGGCTGATGAGCGCATTAAGGTCATGATAGCGGGGTTTTATAAGACCAAGTGCCATACTAAAGAGATCATGGGGAGGAAATGGGAGGTGGACCTACCAGAGGGTTATAAGAACCTCAGTGTGGTTAAAGGGAGCGCGGAGGTAAGGGGTAACGACGGGCTGGATTTCTGTCTACAAAGAAGGGGGGTAATGGCGAGGCGGATTGCGGAGTGGACGGATGTGGTAATATTTGTGGATAGTGTGTGTACTGGTGGGGATGCCTTTGTGTAGTTGTGGGTGCATAAGATTAGGCATGTCAAATATATAGTGCTGTTATGTGCTCCATGATTTCTTGGTAACATGTGTTAAGCAGGCACAATGGTATCGCTAGCGGAAGGCAAAGCATGGTCTATGCCTGTTCTTGTAAGTTAATAGGTGTTTGGTCTTGTTGTGTGTTAGTGGTATTTACGGTGTATAGTGTCTGTGTGGGTTCAGGCACCTGGGGGAACACCTCGGTGGACATACTGTCTTGTATTTAGGTGAGGTAATAGTTCATACACAGTACATGAAGGGGTTGATATCTGACAGGTCTGGAGGCGGGTCTAGGAGGAAGGGGTTTTCGTTTGGTTGGCACGGGGTAGAGGATCAGGCATGTTCAGTAGAAGTGTTAACAGTTAGTGTATAATATTTTTCTAAGGGTGTTCCTATGATTTGACATTAAACCACTAGTTGGTGATAATTGTTTATATGTGTTCTAGTGGTTTGTTCTTGGATATGTATTGATAGGTTATGTACTTTGTACACTGTTTTTCATATGAATCCTTGATTGTGGCGTTTTGTCAATGTTTTACTAGTCTTTGAACGTGCGATAGTCTTATCGCGGTAGGACATAAGAACATAAGAACATAAGAAAGGAGGAACACTGCAGCAGGCCTGTTGGCCCATACTAGGCACGTCCTTCACAATCCGTCCCACTAACAGAATATTTGCTCAACCCAATTTTCAATGCTACCCAAGAAATAAGCTTTGACAATTCTACCCACTCATGCGCGAGTCCCACTCAAATCCAACCCCTCTCACTCATGAATTTAAGAACATAAGAACATAAGAAAGGAGGAACACTGCAGCAGGCCTGTTGGCCCATACTAGGCAGGTCCTTCACAATCCGTCCCACTAACAGAATATTTGCTCAACCCAATTTTCAAAGCTACCCAAGAAATAAGCTTTGACAATTCTACCCACTCATGCGCGAGTCCCACTCAAATCCAACCTTTCTCACTCATGAATTTATCCAACCTAAATTTGAAACTACCCAAGGTCCTAGCTTCAATAACCCTACTAGGCAGACTGTTCCACTCATCAACTACCCTATTTCCAAACCAATACTTTCCTATATCCTTTCTAAATCTAAACTTATCTAACTTGAATCCATTATTGCGGGTTCTCTCTTGGAGAGATATCCTCAAGACCTTATTTATATCCCCTTTGTTAATACCCATTTTCCACTTGTATACCTCGATCATGTCTCCCCTCATTCTACGTCTTACAAGTGAATGTAATTTTAGGGTCTTCAATCTTTCTTCGTAAGGAAGATTTCTAATGCTATGTATTAATTTAGTCATTCTACGCTGAATGTTTTCTAACGAATTTATGTCCATTCTGTAATATGGAGACCAGAACTGAGCTGCGTAATCTAGGTGAGGCCTTACTAATGATGTATAAAGCTGTAATATAACCTCTGGACTTCTGTTGCTAACACTTCTTGATATAAACCCAGTAATCTATTTGCCTTATTATATTAACTGCTCTGGTTTGTTGCTGACTACGATATAAGTCTTTCTAATCTGTATGGCTAAGTTCTCGTTATTTAACTAAGTGCTGGTTATGGACACTCGAGCTTCAGAACTTTGCATTTATTCATTGAACTGCATCTGCCACTTTTCTGACCACGAATAAGTTTGTCTAAATCTTCCTGAAGTTCTATGACATCTATGTTTGAATCAATTATCCTACCTATCTTCGTGTCGTCGGCGAATTTGCTCATATCACTAGTAATTCCCTCATCAAGGTCATTGATATATATTATAAATAACAATGGGCCTAAGACTGATCCCTGTGGAACACCACTTGTTACAAGTCCCCATTCGGATTTAACCCCATTTATGCACACTCTCTGCTTCCTATTGGTGAGCCATGACTCGATCCATGACAGCACTTTTCCCCCAATGCCATGAGCTGCCACTTTCTTTAACAGTCTCTGGTGCGGTACTCTATCAAAAGCCTTACTAAAGTCTAAATAAACAATATCGAATTCTTTATCGTGATCAACAGCCTCAAAAGCTTTACTGAAGAAGGTTAATAAACTAGATAGGCAGGAACGGCCCCTCGTGAATCCATGCTGGATATCATTAATCAAATTATGGTTATCTAGATGGCTTCATAATATCAGCTATAATTGACTCTAGTAATTTGCCTACAATTGAGGTCAGGCTTATTGGGCGGTTGTTTGACGGTAGTGACTTGTCCCCTGCTTTAAAAATAGGAATTACATTAGCCATCTTCCACATATCAGACACTACACCTGTTTGAAGAGATGAATTAAAAATGTTAGATATTGGTTCACAGAGTTCCATTTGCATTCCTAAGAACCCTTGCAAAAGCTCATCAGGACCCTGCGATTTATTTTGTTTCAGTCGGTCCAGCTGTTTCATAATCATTTCGCTAGTGACTGTGATATTACATAATTTATCTTCTTCTGGGCCTTTGTAAAAATTAATTACTGGGATATTATTAATGTCTTCCTGTGTGAAAACCGAGAGAAAATAATTATTAAAAATAGAGCACATATCATTCTCCTTGTCAGTAAGATGCCCAAAGTTATTTTTAAGGGGACCTATCTTATCCTAACTTTTGTTCTATAAACTGGAAAAAACTTTTTGGGTTAGTTTTGAATCCCTAGCAACTTTAATTTCATAGTCCCGTTTAGCTTTTCTTATTCCCTTTTTAACGTCCCTCTTAATGTCAGTATACTGATTTATAAGATGACCCTCACCTCTTTTATGCGCCTATAAATTCCTTTCTTCTGCCTAAAAGATATTTGAGCCTATTATTCATCCATTTTGGGTCATTTCTACTTGATCTAATTTCTTTATACGGGATAAATGTTCTTTGGGCAGCCTGTATAGTGTTAAGAAAACTGTCATATTGATACCTCTCTTCTTCACCCCAGTCCACAGTTGATAAGTGTTCTCTAAGTCCATTATAATCTGCTAAGCGAAAATCTGGGACCATTACTGAATTATCCCTACTATCATACATCCATTCAATGCTAAAGGTAATTGACTTGTGGTCGCTTGAGCCGAGTTCCTCTGTAATTTCTAAATTATTAACAAGGGTTTCCTTGCTTGCCAGAACCAAGTCAAGTAGGTTATTTCCCTTGTAGGTTCTGTTACAAACTGCTTCAAAAAGCAATCCTGAACTACTTCTAAAAAGTCGTTAGATTCTAAATTCCCTGTCATGAAATTCCAATCAATCTGACTAAAGTTAAAGTCCCCTAAATTACTACGTTATCGTGTCTTGTGGCCTTAACAATTTCCTCCCAAAGTAGTCTCCCTTGTTCCCTATCTAAGTTTGGAGGACGGTAAATCACGCCTAAAATCAATTTTTCACACCCCTCTGAAAATTCTATCCAGACAGACTCTGTATGTGTTAATTCAGACTTTATACCCGTTTTTTGCAACAATTTAAATGATCACGGACATAGAGTGCCACCCCACCCCTTTCCCGATACTTCTGTCTACTTGGAACAATTTAAAACCCTGAATGTGACATTCGGCAGGCAAGTCCCGATTTTTCATATTAAACCATGTCTCAGTTATTGCAAAAACATCAATATTACCCGTACTTGCAACTAATCTCAACTCGTCCATCTTATTCCTAGCACTACGACTATTGGTGTAATATATATTTAGAGACCCTCCTTTCTCTTTACCCTTCCTGCTCATCTCTGTTTTCCACTATACCTATTACTGTCCTTGTCATCTAGTGTCACTAGCTTTCCACTATCCACCTTATTCTGCCTATTACTAGTTCTCCTACAACTTATAATATTACTACACTGGGACTTCTCTGTTTTCCCCCAAAACCCATACCACTAACTATTTCTAGTTTAAAGCCCTAACAGCTCCCTCCACTGCAGTTGCCAGTGCCCCCACCCCAGACCTGGATAAGTGAACCCCATCCCTGGCATACATGTCATTTCTGCCATAGAAGAGGTCCCAGTTGTCAATGAATGTTACTGAATTTTCCTTACAGTATTTGTCCAGCCAGCAATTGACACCAATTGCCCTGGACAGCCATTCATTTCCAACTCCTCTCCTTGGCAAAATACCACATATGACAGGGTTCCCACCCTTCTTCCTAATTATGTCTATTGCTGACCTAAACCTGCTAGTCAGGTCCTCACTCCTACGTCTGCCAACATCGTTGCCTCCAGCACTGAGACAGATAATAGGATTGCTCCCATTACCTCTCATGATGTCGTCCAGACGGCTAACAATATCCTCCATCCCAGCCCCAGGAAAGCAAACCCTCTGTTTCCTACTCCTATCAATCAAACAGAAAGCCCTATCCATGTACCTAACCTGACTGTCCCCAACAACAACAATGTTTTTACCTTCCTTTGTGTCTTTCGTCGTGACGCTCCCAGAAGTCGACTCACATTCATCGGGTAGCACGGAGAATGGGTTCGATGTTTCCACAACATTCTCCTGGGTCTTCGTTGTTTCTACCTCTCCACCCGTCCTCTTGAGCCTTAACTTTGTCCCATGCGTTTTAGCCACTGTCCAGGTTCCTTTCCTGGCTTGAGGATTCTCAACAGGAGGATTACTACGAATCCTCTTGTTTTCCTCAGTCAGTCGCTGTATCTCAAGCTTAGCTACCCTCAGTTCTTCCTTCAGCTGCTGGTAGAGTAGCTCAAGAGAGGACATCTTCTTCAGATTGACAGAGAGCACACAAGACACGTCTTCACTGAGTTAAGTCCTTATGTTCTACCATTTGCAATCACATTGTTTGGGAGCTTGTTGTATATGTGTGTTCTATTGGATAATTTACTGTTATTGGCTTTGTATTATTGTGCGATGTACGTTGTACCCGGTTTTAAATAATCGATTCAGACGTAGATGTCAGTGAACTACAGGAGGATTTAGACAAACTCAATTCCTGGTCAGAAAAATGGCAGATGCAGTTCAATGTAGATAAATGCAAAGTTCTAAAGCTCGGGAGTGTCCATAACCTAAGCACTTATAAGTTAAATAACGTAGAACTTAGCCATACAGATTGCGAGAAGGACTTGGGGGTGATGGTAAGCAGCAACCTTAAACCAAGACAGCAATGCCTAAGCGTACGTAATAAGGCAAATAGATTACTGGGATTTATATCAAGAAGTGTTAGCAACAGAAGTCCAGAGGTTATATTACAGCTTTATACATCATTAGTAAGGCCTCACCTAGATTACGCAGCTCAGTTCTGGTCTCCATATTATAGAATGGACATAAATTTGTTAGAAAACATTCAGCGTAGAATGACTAAATTAATACATTGCATTAGAAATCTTACTTACGAAGAAAGATTGAAGACCCTTAAATTACATTCACTTGTAAGACGTAGAATGAGGGGAGACATGATCGAGGTATACAAGTGGAAAATGGGTATTAACAAAGGGGATATAAATAAGGTCTTGAGGGTATCTCTCCAAGAGAGAACCCGCAATAATAGATTCAAGTTAGATAAGTTTATAAATTAGACACATATGCAACATTTGGGTATCTTTATTGAGGAAACGTTTCGCCACACAGTGGCTTCATCAGTCCAATACAAAGTAGAAAGGTGTAAGGAGAGTAGGAGTTTTGAGGTAATCAGTCCCTCGGCCTGGAGTCGATGTGTTCAGTCCATCAATCTTGATTTTTTTTTTTTTTTTTTTTTTTTTTTTTTTTTTTCTACAAGATTGATGGACTGAACACATCGACTCCAGGCCGAGGGACTGATTACCTCAAAACTCCTACTCTCCTTACACCTTTCTACTTTGTATTGGACTGATGAAGCCACTGTGTGGCGAAACGTTTCCTCAATAAAGATACCCAAATGTTGCATATGTGTCTAATTTATAAAGAGGAAAGGAGTTAAGAAAGGACAGTGATAGAGAGAGCTAATTAGGAAAAGGCAGAGAGAGAGAGAGAGAAAGAGAAAGATGGTATAAACGAGGAGTGGAATGCTCCTCTTTAAATAAATCTAAATGAACATTCTTTGCTTTTGCACATATTTTGTAAAAAGTGAGCTGGTTTTTATCACACATACGGTACATAGACGCATATCGAACATTGCTCTAGAAATAGCACACTTTAATAAAAACATGTACGGAATCACTTGTGGTTCACACAACCTTGTACTTCACATTCTGGTGTCTATATTTAGTGAGACTGTGACAGGTGCATTGGTTGACGCATCATTCATCCGATATTTCTTGAAAATCATCGTTAAGACGCTGAAGATATTATTATTATATAATTAATAACTCATGCATGTTTTTGTAGCTTGACAGATGTAATACATATGTTATCATGGTAAATTACTTAATCCAGAACAAACACACATTTTAATATCAAAGTTGTATTTAAAAATCTTGATACAGTAAAAAAACTTTTGATAAAAAATTCGCCCCAAAATGCTGACGGATGTGTCTATAAGATTCCCTGTAAAATATGTGATAAGAACATAAGAACATAAGAAAGGAGGAACACTGCAGCAGGCCTGTTGGCCCATATTAGGCAGGTCCTTCACAATCCGTCCCACTAACAGAATATTTGCTCAACCCAATTTTCAATGCTACCCAAGAAATAAGCTTTGACAATTCTACCCACTCATGCCGAGTCCCACTCAAATCCAACCCCTCTCACTCATGAATTTATCCAACCTAAATTTGAAACTACCCAAGGTCCTAGCTTCAATAACCCTACTAGGCAGACTGTTCCACTCATCAACTACCCTATTTCCAAACCAATACTTTCCTATATCCTTTCTAAATCTAAACTTATCTAACTTGAATCCATTATTGCGGGTTCTCTCTTGGAGAGATATCCTCAAGACCTTATTTATATCCCCTTTGTTAATACCCATTTTCCACTTGTATACCTCGATCATGTCTCCCCTCATTCTACGTCTTACAAGTGAATGTAATTTTAGGGTCTTCAATCTTTCTTCGTAAGGAAGATTTCTAATGCTATGTATTAATTTAGTCATTCTACGCTGAATGTTTTCTAACGAATTTATGTCCATTCTGTAATATGGAGACCAGAACTGAGCTGCGTAATCTAGGAGAGGCCTTACTAATGATGTATAAAGCTGTAATATAACCTCTGGACTTCTGTTGCTAACACTTCTTGATATAAATCCCAGTAATCTATTTGCCTTATTACGTACGCTCAGGCATTGCTGTCTTGGTTTAAGGTTGCTGCTTACCATCACCCCCAAGTCCTTCTCGCAATCTGTATGGCTAAGTTCTACGTTATTTAACTTATAAGTGCTTGGGTTATGGACACTCCCGAGCTTCAGAACCTTGCATTTATCTACATTGAACTGCATCTGCCACTTTTCTGACCACGAATTAAGTTTGTCTAAATCTTCCTGAAGTTCTATGACGTCTATGTTTGAATCAATTATCCTACCTATCTTCGTGTCGTCGGCGAATTTGCTCATATCACTAGTAATTCCCTCATCAAGGTCATTGATATATATTATAAATAACAATGGGCCTAAGACTGATCCCTGTGGAACACCACTGTTACAAGTCCCCATTCGGATTTAACCCCATTTATGCACACTCTCTGCTTCCTATTGGTGAGCCATGACTCGATCCATGACAGAACTTTTCCCCCAATGCCATGAGCTGCCACTTTCTTTAACAGTCTCTGGTGCGGTACTCTATCAAAAGCCTTACTAAAGTCTAAATAAACAATATCGAATTCTTTATCGTGATCAACAGCCTCAAAAGCTTTACTGAAGAAGGTTAATAAATTAGATAGGCAGGAACGGCCCCTCGTGAATCCATGCTGGGTATCATTAATCAAATTATGGTTATCTAGATGGCTTCTAATAATATCAGCTATAATTGACTCTAGTAATTTGCCTACAATTGAGGTCAGGCTTATTGGGCGGTAGTTTGACGGTAGTGACTTGTCCCCTGCTTTAAAAATAGGAATTACATTAGCCATCTTCCACATATCAGACACTACACCTGTTTGAAGAGATAAAGTTTATTACGGTCAAACTGGTAAAAGTCTTGAACTAAGATTAAAACAACATAAATATAGCATTAGAACTGGACAAGATTCTAATGCTCTATTTATTCATGTGAGAGATTTTAACCATCCAATTTATTTTCAAAATGCTGAGAAAGTTGTATCAAGCAAGTCCATGGTTGAGAGGAATATAATAGAATCATGTTTGATTAAAAGCAGTTTTGAAAATAATATGAATGTTTCTTTTGGTCTATATAAATTGGATTCATATATAATTAATAAAATTTGGGAAGAATTTAATAATAAATTGGACAAATCTTAATGCTTGGGTAGAGTTTCAGGTCCTCTTCACAGAGTCGGGCGATGTCACGCTATTGTGAGGTGTGGTCTTTGTTAGTATGATGTGACTGAGAGGTGTAGTCTTGCCCCTTTATAAGCCTTCTTGTTTATGTTTTGTTTTATAGTTCCTTGATAATGTGAGTAGTCACGAAAGCGCTTGGAATTCCTCTATTTTTCATAGTGGTTGTCTTGCATATTGTGATATCACCTGTTTACTGTGATCTTTTTGCATATATATATATATATATATATATATATATATATATATATATATATATATATATATATATATATATATATATATATATATATATATATATATATATATATATATATACATATATATATATATATATATATATATATATATATATATATATATATATATATATATATATATATATATATATATATATATGTATACAAGTGGAAAATGGGTATTAACAAAGGGAATATAAATAAGGTCTTGAGGATATCTCTCCAAGAGAGAACCCGCAATAATGGATTCAAGTTAGATAAGTTTAGATTTAGAAAGGATATAGGGAAGTATTGGTTTGGAAATAGGGTAGTTGATGAGTGGAACAGTCTGCCTAGTAGGGTTATTGAAGCTAGGACCTTGGGTAGTTTCAAATTTAGGTTGGATAAATTCATGAGTGAGAGGGGTTGGATTTGAGTGGGACTCGCGCATGAGTGGGTAAAATTGTCAAAGCTTATTTCTTGGGTAGCATTGAAAATTGGGTTGAGCAAATATTCTGTTAGTGGGACGGATTGTGAAGGACCTGCCTAGTATGGGCCAACAGGCCTGCTGCAGTGTTCCTCCTTTCTTATGTTCTTATTTAACACATCGGCCGTTTCCCACCAAAAAAAGAAAAACTTTCATCATTCTGTCCATCACTGTCTTGCCAGAGGCGTGCTTACACTACAGTTATAAAACTGCAACATTAACACCCCTCCTTCAGAGTGCAGACACTGTACTTCTCATCTCCAGGACTCAAGTCCGGCCTGCCGATTTCCCTGAATCCCTACATAAATGTTACCTTGCTCACACTCTAACAACACGTCAAGTCCTAAAAACCATTTGTCTCCATTCGCTCCTATCTAACACGCTCACGCATGCTTGCTGGAAGCTGAAGCCCCTCTCACACAAAACCTCCTTTACACCCTCCCTTCAACCTTCCCTAGGCCGACCCCTACCCTGCCTTCCCTCCACTACAGATTCATTCTATTTCGTTCCAACCTCTCTACATGTCCGAACCACCTCAATAACCCTTCCTCTGCCCTCTGGATAATTGTTTTGGTAATCCCGCACCTTCTCCTAATTTCCAAACTACGAATTCTCTGCATTATATTCACACCACACATTGCCCTCAGACATGACATCTCCACTGCCTCCAGCCTTCTCCTTGTTGCAACATTCACCACCCATGCTTCAGACCCATATAAGAGTGTTGGTATAACTATACTCTCATACATTCCCATCTTTGATTATATATTAAAAATCAGCATACCATAGTCTGAATTATCATAAACTGCCCTTCAAGGAGTGTGTCTACATGCTGGTGAAGAACTTTTGATCCAAAGAATTTCAGCTGCCTACCCTGCCTCGTATCAAACCTCATTCATCCCCATTCCTTCCCCAATGCCCCCTCCCCCCAATGCCCCTTCTTTCCCCATCTCCAGACAGAATAAGATTTTTATGGTTTCAACGCTTCCTTGTGTCTAATTATTATTATTATTATTATTATTATTATTAGTAGTAGTAGTAGTAGTAGTAGTAGTAGTAGTAGTAGTAGTAGTAGTAGTAGTAGTAATATTTTTATATTATAAGTACATGTATACGTATATAATAATAAAAATAAAAATATTATTATTATTATAATTATTATTAGTGATAATAAATCCCCATGACCGCCATCTTGAAAAATGCTGACCTTTCCATCAGAGGAAAAAAAATCTATTTGATCCGTATAGCTAAAATTTTAATTGAATTGGGCCCTAGATGCATGACAAATTTCATGCTTGTAAAGTCAAAGGCACAATAAGCCTCAATATTTCATGAATTTTTGTACTATTAGTGATATCTGTGGCAAAGAGAGAGAGAGAGAGAGAGAATGGGAGATATAGGGGAGAATGATGAGTAAAGAAGATATGGTGGTAGGGAGAGAAGCGATGCATTCCAGCTACACCAAAATTATTATTATTATTATTATTATTATTATTATTATTATTATTATTATTATTATTACTATTATTATTTTTATTATTATTATTATTATTATTATTATTATTATTATTATTATTATTATTATTATTATTATTATTATTGTTTTATTATTATTATTATTATTATTATTATTATTATTATTATTATTATTATTATTATTATTATTATTATTATTATTATACAAATCATTTACAATAAATATATTTTATTTACAGTAAGTAAATTATATTAATATGCAAAACGAACTCCTGACTGATGGTGAGGCGTTTGAGTGTAAGGTAGGTAAGGTAGGCAGGTAAGTCAGACAGGCAGGTGAGGTAGGTAGATTGCTGAGATAGGCAGGTTAGGTGAGGCAGGTAGGGAGGTAGGTGAGGTAGGCAGGATAGTAACAGTAGCTAGTTCACACACGCCAGGCACACCTGCTCACCTCAGGCACTAATGTTAATTACGGTTCCTGCCGCAATAATTGACCTGTCATCATTCCCAGAGAGAGAGAGGAAGAGAAAGAGTGCCAGTGTGTGTATGAGAGAGGGAGGGAAAGAGAGAGAGAGAACAGGGGCTCGTTGCTCTTGAAGTGAACATCTCTTCCTGTAAAATTATACTGTTGTACTTGTATCTAAACGTCTGTTGCTCTTGAATCTAAACAATTGTTGCTCTTGAATCTAAACATCTGTTGCTCTTGAATCTAAACATCTGTTGCTCTTGAATCTAAACATCTGTTGCTCTTGAATCTAAACATCTGTTGCTCTTGAATCTAAACATCTGTTGCTCTTGAATTTAAACAACTGTTGCTCTTGAATCTAAACATCTGTTGCTCTTGAATCTAAACATCTGTTGTTCTTGAATCTAAACATATGTTGCTCTTGAATCTAAACATATGTTGCTCTTGAATCTAAATATCTGTTGCTCTTGAATCTAAACATCTGTTGCTCTTGAATCTAAACATCTGTTGCTCTTGAATCTAAACAGTGATCCTCCCTAGGACATACACTGATCCCTGGGACCAACAAACACGGTCCTCACCTTGGGATCCCTCCCTAGGATATACACTGATCCCTGGGACCAACAAACACGGCCCTCACCTTGGGTCTCATAGAGTGGTTCCTGGAACCTACACTCTAGTTCAGATGTTTTCAAACTTTTTTAAAGCTAAATAACCTTTACATTAAAAAAAATATCGATAAATTTTGACCAAAAAACGTAAAATTCTAATGACAAGAGGCAAATAATAAAACAATTTATACTTTGTTTTATTTGAAAAGTTCACGTGCAATTATGTGAATTTCACAAAAAATATATATAAATTTGAAACTTGCAATAAAAAGAAAGACTACATTTATTACCGAGTTTTATCAAGAAATAATCAGCACAAACTCATGTTTATTGTAGCATAAAAGTTTTCAACGTAAAATAATTATTGATGGGGATAATTTAAAATATTTAATCAAGAAAATAAATACCTAATGGTTTGTCTTTCCTTTCAGTGTCAGAAAAACATGAAGTTGCCTGCAAGAGGAGATCATCTTCTATATTTAAGTTATCTGTTGTATTTTAGTGTCTTGTATAAATAGAAGCTTCTCTCTCTCTCTCAGGGAAGATATTTTAAGGTTCTCTCGGCATCTTATATGAACATTCTTTTAATATCTGAGTCCGGGAGCTAGATTCACAATGGCGTATTTTTCTTAAACTAACATCTGTCATATTCTCTATTAGTTGTTATTTCTCTTTTAATGATAATTCAGACACAATTACAGATGCGTCACAAAACGCCTACGTATCCTTGATGTCTCTAGATACTGTATTATCAGAGAGTAATGCTCAATAAATGTCATGCCATATATTCAACCAGATTTTTCGTACAGGCTAAACCTTAGTTTAATTTGCATAAAGTATCAACAACTAAATATGTACAATAATACGTAAATTAAGTATGTGTAACTCTTAGGTTCGATCCTATGAACCCCACGAGTTTTACTTTGTAAGGCGAAGCATTCACCGGCATCCAGACACTTCCTTTCCTAGTCGAATGTATCAGGCAATAAAAACTCACATACTGAGTGAGCTAATAAATATAGGTGACTTTTCATTGACGGTAACATTAACCAATGTTATTTAACATTATTCAGTCAGTAATTAACACTAAAAGGGATAATTATGAAAAAGAGGTGTCTGAAAGCTAAAAAAAAAATAAAAGAATGAGATAAAAGAAAAAAAGACTTGAGGGAAGTGAAGCAGAGAGCGGCACTGCTGGTGGGGGAGGAACAACTCGATTACATTGTCAACAAAACGTTGGCTATAGTTGAATCACTCGTCAACTCGCTCAGTTCAGTGTGATCGACACACGTTGTACTAAGAGTGGTGATCTTAGATGTCTTGTGAAGTGATGCATAGATGTTTGATTCGGTGAATTAAAACTTGTGCTCCTATATTGAGTATTGTAGCAAATAGACAAATAACAGGATGTAAAGTGAGCACGTCAGAGAAGTCGAGAGCTCCAGTGCCCGCACTTACAACAGAAATAACAACATTAGACGATTATACCTGGAGAGAGAGTTCCGGGGGTCAGCGCCCCCGCGCCACGGTCTGTGACCAGGCCTCGACTGAATTTATATAAAAAATAATCGGTCAATATGTTCTGGGGAGCTACAAAGGTAAGTTAGTTTCCTGTATTTAACAACTACAATATCAAATAACCAATAACATTACAGGGAACTTTTCATCCTCATGAAGAAATAAAGATAGCCAAGTGTTATCATGGTATAAAATACAGACATATTGAAAAAGACACATGGATGCAGTTTAATGCGATCCTTAATTGATGTTATCCCACGCAATGGACAGTTATCAAGTCATAAACAAATCAGATCTGTTAGTGATCGAAAACGTTGTCATTAAAGGATCGCATTCGTTGGTTACCATTTATCAAAAATGCTCGTCAATAGACAATATTTTATTTTAGTGTGTGTGTGTGTGTGTGTGTGTGTGCGTGCGCGTATGCATGCATACATACATACATACTCGCAGGGGTCGAGTGTTAGCTCCTGGCCTGTCAGGTATCATTGACGGCCGAACACCTGATTAAATATACCAATTTATCAAAGAGCAAGTAAAATTCATTTCTGTTTTTATTTTCTGTAGAGCTTTGTGACCCGTACATGTCTGGCAGTAATGGTAACAAAAAAAATCTTAACATTTGTTGTCAAAGAAGGACGGAGGATCAAGCCTCCGCGACGTCTTGCGTTGAATGACCCACACGGGTTTAACGCTCAACATGAATTACTGAAATGTAAATCCTACTTCCAAGAAAGGATCAAAAACTCTCGACTCGGCTATGACAGGAGACCTCACCTTCGGTAATAGAAAAGACAGATACATTCTTATTTGTATTGTTTTCCAGACTGAATTCTTGAGCTTTGCGCTGCCCAGGTTCATATTTTTTTATTTGTAGGTGACTGATACAGGAGCCAACTCCTGCATCTTCGGTACAGTTTAACTTCTACCATAAATCTGATTAATTTACACCAGAGAGCGCTAGTGGCATCCTGTGCCTTCTCTAACAAAGAACTATTATTCTTCTTTAAAATGATTAAAATAAAGGAATTATATTAAATTTAATTACCTAAAAAAAAAGAAGCATGTGAACTATTGGATAAGTATAACAACAAACAGTAAATATCGCAGTGCTGATAATCCCAAGTAATTGTAATTCACAACAATCCTGAAGTTTTCAAGGACAGGTCAGGTAGCGCTGAAGTCCTTTCACCTTGTATCATACCTCCGTGTCTGGCCTGATTAAACCCGAGGCCCAGGAACTCCATACAAATATCTGTCGTTTAATTTACGAAGTGTGAGATTTCCGAGTATTACCTGTCTACGTTTATTATTTAAAAATAATTATTTTTAAAAATACTCGCATATTCTCATATACATTAATTATTAATATATTTTGATGAAAAAGAAGGCAAGGTCCCAGAGAGCATATATTTATGCGGAGAAACTTAATTCCCTAATCTAAATTAAGTTTAGAACTTCCGTGGCATAAGGAAAATTGCTAGATAAAAAAGGAAATGCGAATATTGAACATTTTTTTTCAAAAATGGTAAAACAAAGGTTCCCTAAATTACAAGACAATGTTATTGACTAGTGTAGTAGGCAAAATATTAACAACAAAAATTAGGTTGAACACACAGAGGGGAATAAAATAATTTAGATACAAATAATTTAGATTTATATCTCAAGATTTTGTAAAATCTAATTTTGCCGTTACGACAGACATATAAACAGCACATTAAAAATTTGTTCTTGATTAAAGATTACATAGAAATTCCAAGCAAGAATAGGAGAGACATTTCTTGAATTAAATTTATTTTGCGTGAAAGGAAAAAAACAAAACATGATTAGATGAGAAATGTCATCTTGGAGAGTCACCAGTGGGGAGTCAGAATTGTCAGTGTTTGCTCAAGAAGTATTTAAGGGTAAGCCAGTGGAAGGCCTCGGTCACATGAACAAATGCTACAGTGGCTGGTTATCGTATGACTAAGACTCACGTCAGGATACACTTGTCCTGTTTCCTCGCCTTTCTTGACCTTGGTTGTCTCCTGTCTCTTCACCTGACCTTCTGTTTACCTTTCTATACTTTTTCTCTCGCAACTTGATAACGATTGACGATAGAACGATGCTTCTAAAATTTCCTCTCCAAATTCTGAGTTAGTGAATTATTTTCCTCTAATTCTTACTCATCCATTGACTTCATGGGCCACTTAAGCAGCTGTGTCGCTCGTCTTTAGGACCCGGTGGGCCCTAAAGACGAGCAACAAGTTATTCAGAGTTCAGTTTGGCTATCCTCTTGGAACAAGTATCGTTACTTTGTTTGTAGGTGCTCCCGCCATTGTGTATGACTTTGGACGTGTAACTGATGGTGAGACACATTTCAACAGCTTCACCATGACATAGACCTCTTCACTTAAATCACGGTTTTTGAAATTACAGAAAAGTGTTGACAGCTAGGTCACTAGAGTGGCATGATCACATCTGCCTAACTCTAGTTCGAATCCTCGAACTCTTCGAGGTTACAGAAGTTTAACCTACTTGTGTCACACAGATTAACGTCTGCCTTTGATCTACTCTTATGCCCGCAATGCACAGCATATTAGGGGCTTTTGGCATGTACATCTCATTAATACCTATGTATCTTGTCTACCCAACCATGTATCATTGTACCATGTCTCAATAAAGTATTATTATTATTATTATTATTATTATTATTATTATTATTATTATTATTATTATTATTAAGTAAGGACAAAAAGAAAGGTTCGATTCCAAGATATCTGTTAAGTGGTTTATGAAATCTCAACCACTTCTCATGTATTTCTGTGATGCTGAGATTTTTCATGCGATCGCTGGCCTTAGAGTAAGCAGCTGCTGGCTTTGCATGTTGGGCTTCATTTTATATTTTAATGTTAGTCATTAGATGTAGCAAGATAGAAATAGTAAAGTTTTTTAATGAAAAAATAGGTATTGCTTGTTATAATTTTCCTGGAATTCTTTTAAAAACGTTTCTCACAGAAGACTGAGAAATTTTGTGAGCTACAGTGCCATTCACTCACAACCTAGACAGCTCTCAGCTAGGAGAGACGTATGAGACAAGCTTCCTTAACCTGCTGTCTCTTTACCTAGAAGTAAATGTCTTATTCTCACTTGACTGTTGTGCATCTCATCCAAGCGGAGAAATGCCTAACGACCAAAACGGAAATACTGTAAGTTGTACAGTGTCTTAGACTGTCCCGCCACTGGAACTTTTGGTCATCTGACCGAGGCCTTCCGTTGGCTTACCCTTCCACCCCTTCAAAAATTAATGTTATAATTATAACCATTTATTGTTAGATAACGACTAGTACCAGAGCTTAGGAATATGTCTTATGAGGAGAGGTTAAGGGAACACAACCTGATGACACTGGAGGACAGGATTAAGAGTCACAGGATAACAACGTACAAAATACTTAGTTGAATAGGAACATATTGTTTGAGAAATGGGTACAGGAACACGAGGGCACAGCTGGAATTTTAAAACTCAGATGAATCAAAGAGATGTTAGGAGGTATTTCTTTAGCTTTAGAGTAGTCAGAAAGTGGAATGCCCTGGGGAGAAAAGTCATAGAGGTGGGATCATTGCATACCTTTGAGAAGAGGCACGATAATACTCTAATTGCTACCAGCAAAGAGGCTGGGGAGGCCGGGAGCTGTGACTCGTCCTCTGCATCCGCATATGGGTGCGTAGACAGGACACAGCTCACACAGCGAAAGAGAGAGAGAGACAGACAGACAGAGAGACAGAGACAGAGAGAGACAGAGAGAGACAGACACAGAGAGACAGAGGCAGAGAGACAGAGACAGAGAGACAGAGACAGAGAGACAGACACAGAGAGAGACAGAGAGCCAGACATAGACAGAGAGACAGAGAGAGAGAGACAGAGAGAGACAGACAGACAGACCAGTAGCGGCCAGCTGAGAGGCGCGGCAAAGAGTTGAAACTGTTCCTACAACATAAAAGTGAGTACACATAGGTTTCTCAACAACACACACATATACACGACCCCTGCAACCACAAATAGGTGTGTGTGTATTCTCACACACACACACACACACGCCCAGATGGCATGGTAGCTAGCGCTCTTGCTTCACGCACAGAGGGCCAGGGTTCAATTCCCGGCGGGGCCGAAACATTTCGAAGTGTTTCCTTACACACACACATATATACAACAGGCCTAGTGTCTAATCGACATGTGCCTAGGACAAAATGGTAACTAACACACACACAGAGGGAAGGCACTCCAATGGATCTGGGAATACCTGTCAGGAAGACAGCAGCGAGTCATGGTTCGTGGCGAGGTGTGAGAGTGGGCGTCTGTGACGAGTGGGGTTCCACAGGGGTCAGTCCTAGGACCGGTGCTGTTTCTGGTATTTGTGAACGACATGACAGAAGGAATAACCTCCGAAGTGTCCCTGTTTGCAGATGATGTGAAGTTGATGAGAGGGATTCAATCGGACGAGGACCAGGCAGAACTACATAGGCATCTGGACAGGCTGCAGGACTGGTCCAGGAATTGGTTCCTGGAGTTCAACCCCAACAAGTGCAAAGTCATGAAGATTGGGGAAGGACAAAG
The DNA here is from genome assembly GCA_009830355.1 of Cherax destructor. Lineage (NCBI taxonomy): Eukaryota > Metazoa > Arthropoda > Malacostraca > Decapoda > Parastacidae > Cherax > Cherax destructor. The sequence goes on from WNWK01003806.1 coordinate 134,945, forward strand.
AAGACCACAGACGAAGTACCGTCTAGGGGGCCAGAGACTACAAACCTCACCCAAGGAAAAAGATCTTGGGGTGAGTATAACACCAGGCACATCTCCTGAGGCGCACATCAACCAAATAACTGCCGCAGCATATGGGCGCCTAGCAAACCTAAGAACAGCATTTCGACATCTTAACAAGGAATCGTTCAGAACCCTGTACACTGTACGTTAGGCCCATACTGGAGTACGCAGCACCAGTTTGGAACCCACATCTAGCCAAGCACATAAAGAAACTGGAGAAAGTTCAAAGGTTTGCAACACGACTAGTCCCTGAGCTAAGGGGTATGTCCTACGAGGAGAGGTTAAGGAAAATCGACCTGACGACATTGGAGGACAGGAGAGTAAGGGATGACATGATAACGACATATAAAATACTGAGAGGAATTGACAAGGTGGACAGAGACAGAATGTTCCAGAGATGGAACACGGCAACAAGGGGGCACAGCTGGAAGTTGAAGACTCAGATGAATCACAGGGATGTTAGGAAGTATTTCTTCCGTCACAGAGTGGTCAGGAAGTGGAATAGCTTGGGAAGCGATGTAGTGGAGGCAGGATCCATTCATAGCTTTAAGAAGAGGTATGATAAGGCTCACGGCAAAGGGAGAGAGACCCAGTAGCGGCCAGTGAAGAGGCGGGGCCAGGAGCTATGACTCGACCCCTGCAACCACAACTAGGTGAGTACAACTAGGTGAGTACACACACACACACACACACACTCAGTCACAGAGTGGTCAGGAAGTGGATTAGTTTAGGAAGCGATGTAGTGGAGGCAGGATCCATACATAGCTTTAAGCAGATGTATGATAAAGCTCATGGCGCAGGGAGAGTGACCCAGTAGCGGCCAGTGAAGAGGCGGGGCCAGGAGCTGTGAATCGACCCCTGCAACCACAACTAAATGAGTACAACTAGGTGAGTACACACACACACACACATACAACAAGCCTAATGTCTAATCGACATGTGCTTAGGACAAAATGGTAGCTAACTGACTCTCCTGAGTTAAACTTCCGGTGATAATACAGGACCAGTGGTAATGGCATACATTGTTTGATTTTACTGGGTTATACAATGATCTAGGATAAATCTACATAATAATTTTATTTTGACATGATACATGTTTATACAAAGGAATATAATACATGCGAAAAGCCCCTTTATATGCAGAGCATTTCGGGCAAACTTAAATTAACTTAAGATTAATAAGGCAATAACAGTACATATGGTCATTAGATGAGTTACAATGAATACAAGAGAATTGAGTATTTTATAAGGTCATGCTATATGTCTTTAATAAGTCTTGTAGAGAAAGCGTACAATTTTGATTATTAACCTTAGGCGGCCACAATGGAGTGATTAACATTTGAGATGAATATTGATATTGAGAGTAAGTATATGTCGATTATATTGATGAGAGTTTTTACCTATGTTCCTGATATTGAGCAAATGCATGAATAGCTTTTACATATGTAGGAGGAGGAGGTGTTGATTCACCGGGAATTCTCCCGGCCCGGGTCTTTACCAGATGGCGACCCGGTTTCGGCTCCCTGGCGTGGGAGTATCAGAGACCGAAGTCTCCCATGGGTGGGGGTACCCCTCAGCGGTGGGACCAACTGGCCCCAGGTCTAGCCACATTTCCCCACCTGCACGAGGCAGGTAGGTAGATAAACGCTAGGCCTCTCTGGTCTGCCACCTTCCCCGCCCCAAGGAGGCTGACGGGAAGGGCAGGCTTGCGAGCCGCACATGGTAGCAAGCTCCAGCCTTGGTACCTACCCTGCCCTAGAAGGGCTGGGCATGGTGATCGACCTACATATGTATTTATGATGGACTGGGATAGGTTAAGAAAATAAGATGTTCTTTAACTGTAGTTTTAAAAATGCTAGCAGAGCTAGTGGTTCTGGAGATTTCTGGCAGGGAGTTCCAGATTTTTGGCCCTTTTTTGAACAATGAGTTTTTGAAAAGATTTAGTCTGACACGAGGAATGTCATAGTTCTTATACCCAGTGTTGTGTCTAAGTCCTATCGCAAGTGTCAAGAAAGTGTTTCAGGTCGGGATTTATATAACTCCTAAATGAATAACCTGGATAAAGTCGTCTTCTCTTAATAGTTGAACAGTACTGACTTTAAAAAATATATGTCTACAATGTTATGTAGATTATCTTAGATTAAATTATTATCGTTTGTCATATTTATAGTCTCATACTATTTGTGCAAGCAACGCTGTACGACTTTCTGGTTTAGGGCTTAATAATAATAATAATTTCTACAAGTACATGTACAACGTACACAAATCTAGCTGACATCAATGCCATACTATATTTTGTTATTTGTGAAAGAAGAAATGCTCTAAATTCTTTGTATGATGAATTTGTGCATAGAAGATATACGTAAATCACAATATACCGCCGTAAATGTGATTTCTGTAGTTATAGCTGAACATGGTTTTCTTATATCCGCAGCTCGTGGTCAGAAAACGACAACACAGCTGGCCCATTGGAAACTATTATAAAAAAATTACATTAATAATTCAAATTTTTAACCCGGAAGGTTAGTCGCCCAGAATAACCCAATAAAGTCAGTGCGTTATCGAGGACTGTCTGTCTTCCACTGTGGTCCTTGAATCTTGCACCCCAGGATGCGACCCACGCCGGTCGACTAACACCCAGATACTTACTTACTGCTAGGTAAACAGGGACAGCAGGTGCAAGTGATCACGTCCAACGTTTCCACCTGTCTCGGAGATCGACGATTGTCCTATTAAATTTACACACGTTACTATATAATGCAACTGTCATCACCCAAAACTTATTTAATTGTACTTGTGAGTAATTGTATGGCGCTCCTCCTGTTAGCCCTTAATAAGTAAGTTTATTCAGGTACAGGCACACATAAATACAGTTACATAATTTGTTATACATAGCAGTATGTGTGCAGATTATTTAAGACAACCCAAAAAAAGCCAGCGACTTATTTCCATTGGGGTCCTTGTAATATCTTATTATTTAAACCTTAACAATTAAAAAAATGATAACTAAACCTAGTGAAAAAAATTACAGTAAAGGGAGATATACTAGGAATAAGGTAAACTGAGTTATATAAATAACATTAAAGAGATGATCAGATCACAGTAATAGGTACATGAATGTTATAGTAATAGGAACATTTATGTTAGCTATACAAGAAATCATTCTCTTCCCTTTCTGTACCTTCCAGCCCTCTTTCTGAAGTGGCTCATGCTTTGACAGCCTTTGGCATGTGCAAGTAGTCCGTTCCACTCCTTTATTGCTGTACAATAAAAGGAGTTTAAAGCCTGACCACCTACTGTGGGTCCATTTTTATAATAATAATATCTATTTACTACAATGACATACTACAATATAGAAAGCCCTTTGTTATGCCGAGCATTTCAGGCAAATTAGGTTAGTTTTGTCCTAGGATGCAACCCACACTAGTCGACTAACACCCAGGTACCCATTTTACTGATGGGTGAACATAGACAACCGGTGTAAGGAAACACGTCTGATGTTTCCACCCCTTCGCCGGGAATCGAACCCGGACAATTACGATGTGAAGCGAGAGCTTTTGCCACCAGGCCACGGAAGATTATTGAACAGGAAAATTGAGTAAGATTACCACTTCAATTAATCCGCAAAGGCAGTAACCACGTCACAACTTAAAAGCCTTCATAAGATTCCAAATTATGTGGCGATAAACAGCACTGTCTAGTAGCTCGATCGCTAGCGCACTCAGCTCTCACACTGAGGTCCGGGGCCCCCTGGTACGGCTGGAAAACATTAGGATGTATTTCCATAAAACACCTGCTGTCCCTGTTCATCCATCATTAAAATGGGTACCAGGGTTTTAGTCGACTGGTGAGGGTCGCATCCTGGGACAAAATTGAACTAATTTGCCCGAAATGCTCTGCATAACAAGCGGCACTCTATATACAGTAGTAGTATGTCATTGATGTCAGCTAGGACTGTATACCTTGTACATGTACTTGTAGCAAATTAAGGTACGTATTATTATTATTATAATGTAATATTTTGTGTTCATAACATCTGTGTGACCTTAAGATCATTGTAATAATTTCGTATGTTATGTATTCAATTCTAAAGTTAAAAATCTACTTAGATTTATTCGTCTACCATAAGTTTAATAGGAGAAACTTTTAGAAATGATAAAAGAAAACGAATTCCTTTCGGATATGGTAAACTAAACAATTATTTTTTGAAACAATTGATGGATAAGATGTAAGATTTTGTTTGGATTTTTAACCCGGAGGGTTAACCATCCAGGATAATCCACGAAAGTCAATGCGTCATTAAGGACTGTCTTGGGTCCACTGGGACGACTGTCTTGTCAGCCAAGCCACAGTACACACCAGGTGTAAGAAAACATGTCGAACGTTTCACCCGGGCCGGAATTTCCTAAGTTTGAATTTAGGCTTACGTACATAATACAAAATATTTTTTTGCGATGGTTTAAAGAGCACAGAAGTTTAGTTTATTTGGATACAATAACACGAAAGTACAATTACACAAGTTGTAGGTGATTACATTTATTTTACATAGCAACATATACGCAAATTACCTAGTATAACCCCCAAAAAAAAAAAAGTCAGATAAAGTGATTTATTTCCAATAAGGTCCTTTTAATATTTTATTAGCAATCACCCTATTAGATCCATTAGGTATCAGTCATGATTATAACCATTAAAAATAGAACAACTAAGTAACACAACTGCGTGAAAATAAGTTACAATAAAATAAGGTCCAGTAGGAATAATGTAAACAGTAGTTAACATGAGCATTTAATAAGAAAAGTCATCTTAATATAGTAGGTACATAAACGTTAACTATACAAGAAATCCCTTTAATCCCTTTCTTGTAGCTTAAGTCAATTGGAAACTTTTTACCTGGTGTCCCGTAGCTCGATCGCTAGCTCACTCAGCTCATTCACTGAGGTCCGGAGTTCGAATCCCCGGTACGGCTGGAAAACATTAGGACGTGTTTCCATTAGACACTTGTTGTCCATATTCACCCATCAGTAAAATGGGTACCTGGGTGTTAGTCGACTGGTGTGGGTCGCATCCTGGGATAAAACTGACCAAATTTGCCCAAAATGGTCTGCATAACAAGCGGCTTTCTATATAAAAGTATGATATTGATGTCAGCTAGGTCTGTATACCTCGTACATGTACTTATAGTAAATAAAGATATTATTATTGAACTGCTTCACGCTTAGTCTGACCTTGACATGTTCAGACAATCCTTTTCGCTCCTTAAGTACTATTTAATCAAAGTTTTTCAAGGACTGACCACTTACTGTAGGTTCTACAACACTTTGTTCGCTCTCCCTAGTACAATACCTGTGTTGGTTCTTAACTTTGAGAAAGATATTTTGGACATTGCTTGTGAGCCATTTTATAAGCATGATTAACTTAATCTTTTGCCGTCTTCAACCATGACAACGCATTCAGCTCACATATTGAGTGCTCGTGATGTTCAAGTCAGCAGCGCAGAAACATTTCCTAAGTATTGATATCTAGTGCAGCACATGTTTGAATGTATCTCATTATAAATATAAATATGCTAACCCACATTGAGACAAAAATACAGAAGAATAATTAGTCTGTATATGTCGATCTCCTTCTGGAATCCTCTTCAGCAGATACATAAATGAAATGAGAACAAGAATATGTAGGGAAGGTTACACCTCACCCCATACTCGTTAGTGGATTTGGGACGTGTCAAGCAGTGGGTGGGTGAGAAGACAGGTCCTGAAGTGAAGCTAAAAATCTGTGTAGGAAGTTATTTTGTGAAATGTAAACCCTGATGTTGTAGTGGCGTTCTGTGTTAGACTGGGAGCTGGTATTTATTTCTTGAGCGCGAATTTTGAAATGTCGTCTGGTTTTCATTGTTCCTGTGAGATGTTGAAATTGGGAGTGGTAGCTATGAACGTTTGATGGTGGCAGCTTCTGACATGCTAAAAAATGGCTGAATTATCCTGTGCATAACGTATTACCCTCTGGTGCTCAATGATCCTTGTAGTGTTCGTCCTGTCTGCCCTGTGTGTGTTTGGTTGCAGTCTTTACAAGGTATCTTGTAAACTCCTGGTGTGTCTTGCGTTGCTGAATGTTTACCAGATAAAATGTAAAAACTGCCGCAATATATATATATATATATATATATATATATATATATATATATATATATATATATATATATATATATATATATATATATATATACATATGCAAGACAACCACTATGAAAAAATAGAGGAATTCCAAGCGCTTTCGTGACTACTCACATTATCAAGGAACTATAAAAGGAAACATGACAAGCAGGCTTATAAAGGGGCAAGACTACACCTCACAGTCACATCATACTAACAAAGACTACACCTCACAGTAGCGTAACAACGCACGACTCTGTGAAGAGGAACATAAGAAAGGACCTGAAACTCTTCCCAAGAATTAAGATTAGTACAATTTATCATAATTCCTCTATTTTTCATAGTGGTTGTCTTGCATATTTTGATATCACCTGTTTACTGTGATCTTTTGCAAAATATATATATATATATATATATATATATATATATATATATATATATATATATATATATATATATATATATATATATATATGGGGGGCAGTGACATTCACGTAATATATGTAAATATAATTTATACAGGCCGTCTTCAACCAATAACTGTCTTTCCACGCAAGTGTGCTGACATCACAGTTCAAATGGCTCTTCTTATTGGACAGTGCTCTATGACCCAAGTGGGTTTAGCGCTTAGTTATGACTGCAATAATAATAATAATATTGGAAACTTCTTACTCCTTTAAAATGCAGACACCAGTTCTTCCCCCTTCCCCTCCAAGACTCAGTTCCATCTAAATGGTTTCCTTTGCTCACACTTCAACAGCACGTCAAGACATTAAAATCCACTTGCCTCCACTTTGATGCAAGGTGCTCACACAAACGAAATGGATGTTCAAACTTCTAGTACTGAATATTTCCTTTATGCTTTCTCTCATATCTTTCCTAGGACGACCTCCACCACTACTTCCATTTACACCAGATTTATTCAACCTTCCATTCATCCTATTTTGCTTCGTCTTTTTTTAAAAATCCAAATATTTTGCTCTGTCCTCTCTAAATGTACAAGCCCCCTCAACAACCCCTCTTCAGATCTCTTGAGTTATATTATTGGTAACCCCGACATGAAATCTCCAAGTTCCAAATTCTATGCATAATATTCACATTACACATTGCAATCAAATACGACATCTCCACTGCCTCCAGTCTCCTCCTCTGAAACTTTTAAAATCCATGCCTCATATAGTAGTGTTGGTATCACTGAATTCTAGTACATTTACATTTCTTGCTCCCACAAAATAATTTCGTTGTCTCCACAGATGACTCAATTCACCACCCACCTTTTACCCTTCGTCGTTTCTGTCGATTCCAGGCCGGGTAGAAACGTTGGGCATGTTTCCTTTCACCTGCTGCCCCTGTTCACCTAGCAGTCAGTAGGTACCTGGATGTGTTAGTCGATTGTTATGAGTCTCATCCTGGTCGGTGGTATATACATCAGATAGGATTGGGGCTTCGAAATGAGCTGAGGGTGGACAACGCCTCTTAGTCTAAAACTGATCTGTGTAAAAAAAAGAAAAGATCCTCTCCCAAATATCTAAATACATTTGCGTCCTCCATACTCCTTCACTCTAAGCTGATATCAAATGATATTCCTCTGTATATAGACAGTTCAATCCTTCGTTTATAGCATTCCCGATCTTAGTGTCCAAGAGAAATGTAATCATTAATTCACATGCAGTCAGTATCTCTTAAACCTGAGAAACTAAATAGGATAATCCATTAAAACCATATAAATATTATATTTATTTTTGTATTAACACATCGGCAGTTTCCCACCGAGGCAAGATGACCCGAAAAGAGGAAAGACTTTCATCATCACTCACTCCATCACTGTCTTGCCAGAGGTGTGATGACATTATAGTTAAAATGCTGCAACATATTCCCCACACGTCCTTCAGATCACAGGCACTGCACTTCCCACCTCCAGGACTCAAGTCCAGCCAACCTGTTTCCCTGAATCCCTTAATATGTTACTTTGATCACGCACTAATAGCCTGTGAAGTCAAGGTTGAATTAAAGAAAGTACTCAGGAATAGGGAAAGCAGAAACAGCAGTGGCAGGATGTCAGAACCAAGCACAAGCAAATAACATCAGGCAGCAGCAGGCAGCAGCAGCAGCAGCAGCAGCAGCAGCAGGCAGCAGCATTAAGGAAGACCATCTAGCAGCAGAAAGCAGTAGCCTACTCCAAAAGCGGAAGAGGGAGCAAGCATGAAACAGTAAGAGCAGTAGCAAGCAGTTATCAGGAAGCAAAAGCAAAGAGCCGCATGCAGCAGTAAGCACCAGAAATTTGCAATAACATCATAAAGCAACAGTAGCAGTAAGTATCAGTTAAGAACTACCAAGTAACAGTATAAGGCAATAGCAGCAGCAACAGCCTTAAAAAGCAGCAACAACAGCATTAAGAAACCAGCAGCAGTACTAAGCAACAGCAATAAGCACCAACAACAGTGAGTAGCAACAAATAACAAGAACAAGTAGTAAAAGAATCAACAGCAAGTGCAGCAGCAGCAGCAGCAGCAGCAGCAGCAGCAGCAGCAGCAGCAGCAGCAGCAGCAGCAGCAACGGTTCCAACTAGCAGTAACGGCAAGTACTGTAGTAACAGTAGCAGCACCAGCAGTAGCAACAGCAAGTACTGTAGTAACAGTAGCAGCACCAGCAGTAGCAACAGCAAGTACTGCAGCAGCAAGTACTGCAGCAGCAGCAGTAACCCCAGCAAGTACTATAACAGCAGCTGCACCAGGACTAACACCAGAAAGTACTGTAGCAACAGCAGCTGCACCAGTAGTAACACCTACGAGTACTGTAGCAACAGCAGCTGCACCAGTAGTAACACCTACGAGTACTGTAGCAACAGCAGCTGCACCAGTAGTAACACCTACGAGTACTGTAGCAACAGCAGCTGCACCAGTAGTAACACCTACGAGTACTGTAGCAACAGCAGCTGCACCAGTAGTAACACCTACGAGTACTGTAGCAACAGCAGCTGCACCAACAACTACCAGCACTTAAATGCATACTTCAGCTGCAGCATCAGCAACAATATGGGACTGAAAATATTTTTTTTGAGTGCTTTTATTTAGCAGAATGTGTAATTCTAATATATTGGTGACCACTTTCCCCAACCAGCCATAATATTTTACAAGAGCAATGTTTTATGCATCCTGCAATATGAGTGTTTGAATAATAATTGATAAAATAGAACCGGTGAGCGAGAGCTTTTACTGACACAAAACCGTAATAATCCTGGTGAATCGGAGCCCCGGATTATGTCAGGATTATTGACCAGAAGCGTTTTCGTTTTTCTCCAACTATTTGTATTTTGCATATAAAATTTTGTTTGTATTGTATATTCAACATTTTATGCTGGATCGAGTAGCATTTTTATTCCTTTCCCTTCCCTTCCCTAGGCCACGAGGCCACATCTATAGTTATAGGTTGGTTTATTGCGACTACCCACGAGGGTATTATTTTCGTCCCATATACAAATTATAGCCTGTTAAACATTTTGCACTCTGGCAGGATTGCTGGTCTTCCCTATTTGTGTTATAAACATTTCAATGCTAAACAATTTTTTTTTAATTGCATTTATTATGCTCTTTTCATTCTTAAAATTCCTTATCTTATAATGTTTTCTTTCACATTTACGGTGGCCCGTGGTGCCTATGCTAACCTTCCTATGGTGTAGAAATATACCTAGTTGGATGAATCTTATTGAAGCTAGCTGGCCCAGTGGCTTACGCGACGGTCTGGAGTTTTGAGACTCTCTGACCGCGGGTTCGAATCCCACCCGTGTATGCTTTGTTTGCAATCGTGTCATTACGATTTCGTGAGTCAAGTTAAAGAAAGGAAAGATTAATGAGAAATATGAGCAAGTGTTGAAAGCAATGTTGACTCGATTGATTGTGATGTTAACGTGGTGTCAATTTATGAAGCGGAGTGTGACTGAAAAAGGGTAGGTGAAGGAGGAAGGAGGCTTGATTAGTGGAATGATGAAATATATGGGAATGTAAGAGTGAAAAATTTGGCTTATGAAAAACTCCTATAAATAGTACTATTTAGGTATTCCCAGAAGGAAAAATCTACAGTATTTCATTTTTTCAAAGGTTTTTGTTTATAACTCATGAGTGTCTCTTCTGATCGGCATGAAACTATTTAACTTAATGTAATATACCTATAGGAAGGTTTGGATGGTTAACGAGATGGGTAGGGTTCTCTTTCATAAATTTTATTGTTCAAAATATAATGGTTTTCGTGCAATAACTTAATGCCTTCCGATCGGCTTCAAACTTGCATAGCTGATGTGGCTTACTGATAGGAAAACTTGGACAGATATTAGGTTGTGTAGATACCAATCTGTCTATTTTTAAAAATGTGTGAGATTTTATTTTTTATATGTTGCTGGAGGATGACTTTTTCGATCAGCTTCAAACTTTAAACGGTGAAACATCTTAAGCCATAAAAATATTCAGTACAGTTTTAAGCTGTAAAGCTTATAATTAGCCATATTACTAATGTACTTAAAAATGGAATATTATAGGCTTCCATACAATAATGATTTAAATTGTTCTGAAAACCGACAAATTGAAGAATGAGACACTTGTGAAACATATGAGAATCTTATCCTCTTCAAGGGGGGCCTCCTTGGCATGGTGAAGAGGCTCTTGGTCTGAGGAACTACACCTTTTGGTCTCCTTCCTCAGACCGAACCTAATTACCCACCAATCCCCCCTTCCCTATCCCATCCTCTCCAACCTCCCTTTCCTCCCCCTCCCATCCTTCCCTCTTCCCCTTCCCATTTGCAGCCTCTGGGGTCCTTCCCTCTGGCATTACAGTTTCCAGGTAGGAGTAAGTGTGCCGGGGTTCATCCCGCTCCGTGGGGTTACTCGGGATTGGTGTAATATGTAGTGAAATCTGGATGATCTGGAGGCGCCCTGCTTCCTTCCTGGATTTCCAGGAGGTGGGGTGAGATGTCCTGCAGGTAACAGGTGGATCTCCAGAGGTTGCCTGTCAGTTCTGGGAGGTGGTAGCTGAAGGAGGTATGCTTTGTGGTGGGTATCCGACCATCCTCTCTTTTGTCCCCCGAGGTGGCTTGCAGGGTGCTATCCCGGAGTGCTGGTTTCCTGGCTTGAAGGGTAGGGTATGGCACAGGTTCCATGCTGCATCTGCACTGCTGACGGTCCCGACATAACTGTCTCTCCACAGTCCCTCTTTTTTTTTCTTTCCTTTCTTTTTTTCTTTAAAATAATAAGAAAGAAGTACCACCATCATGGAGTGTTCGTTCCATGACCCCTCTCCTCCTTAACCTTTTGCTGGTGATGCTTCGTCATCGGCCCCAGGTGCCAATGCTCCACCCGTTTCTTCTAGTGCCTCTACCTCTTGCACGTCTTTAACTATGCATCCAGCTTTCCCAAATACAGTGCGATGGTTTTCAGATCGCCCACCTGCCTCAGGTCAGGATGCCTGTGGTCTTATGCCAAAATATTCCAGACCATTTGCTGATGATGGTTCTTTGATTTCTGCTCAATCCACCCAGAAACGACCTACATGACACCCACTTCCTTTATGCACCATGTTTACAAGTACACAGTGAACCAAATTATTTTCCTTACAACCGACGTCTCCAATTTATTATCTTTCAGACCACAGTATTGGTAAAGTTCTTTTACAACACGTTGGCCAAAATATATCCTTTCATGCTCTTTGAAGTGGTGCACACATTGTTACAGTTCAGAATGCAGACCAAGCGCATGATCTTTCTCATCTTACTTTCATTGATAATGTTCCTATCACAGTTCACAAGCACGCTACTCTCAGTTCTTGCAGTCGTATGGTGGTCTTACCGTGTACCATTATACAGTGTAATTTTCTGTCTTGTGGTGACGATATTTTAGAGCAATTAGCCCTTCAGGACCTTCTGATTCTCAGTAGCAAAGGTGCTTTCCCAGTAGCATCGCCCGCTTAGCCTTTGACTGTTATTAGCTCTCGTCCTCCGTTTATATCACGAGACATCGCCTAGTGGTCTGTAAAGTGGTCCCTACATCCCAACAGTGTCGAAATTGTTGGTGCTTCGGTCATTTAGCTAAATACTGCAGGTCTGTGGCAGAGTGACCGGTTTGCGGTGCTGCGGATCATGCTGATACATCTTGCAGTCTTGCCCCCACTTGTCTTAATTGCAATGAAACTCATCCTTCTTTTTACTGCCAATGTCAGGTCTATCTTAATGAATATGAAATCCATTGTCTTAAGGAGAGCGAAGGCCTTGTGCTATAGCTGCTGTCTCTCGGCTCTGCCTTCAGGGGAATCTTCCTCGTGTGCCTTACTCTCAAGTAGCTAGGAAACCTCCACCCTTGGTGGTCCCTCCTGCCTACCAGCTCTTCTGGTGCCATTTCTATCAGGGTCACCCCCATCTTTAATTCTTTTACGGATTACCATCTGAAACCCTCACCTCCTTACCTCTTCCTACCTCTACTTCATCTCACCCGCTAGTTTCTCAGTCTGTAAGGCCTCGCACACCTGCACCTTCTTCGCATCTATCACCTGCAAAGTTGACCCTGTCTCCTAAGCCCAAGTCTCTTCACATTCCTCTAGTGCTTACAATTCCCCTACAGTTCTCCTTTTCGGCCTCGGTGCCTAGTTCTCACCCCCTTTCTAACTCTTACACGAAGGTGGAGGTTCACTCCCTTCGTGTTGTCCCCTCTTCACCTGTTCCCCCCTTCCCCAGACTTTCCCAGTCCCTTTCAGCCTCCTTCTCCTGTTCCACTGCAGGACTCTTCTGTCCCCACCACCACATCTCTCCAGGTTCATACTCCCTCCCCTCTCAGATCTCTTTGGTTCCCTTCATAGTCTCCCCAATCTCTACTTGCTCTACCTCACCTGTCTCTGAAGTCAAGGTATCGGCATCTTCCTTGTCCGCTGAAACACTTGATGCTATCTCTGACAATATTGCGGAGACGAAACCCTTGGTGGACACCAGTGCACCTCCTTATGCCCCTTCCTATTTTTCATAACCCTCGCAGCAATCTTTTTGAATGCTTTCCGTTGCCTCCGCACATTGACTTCACTGACCCTACTAGCCCATAGATGTTATTGCTTCTCATTGTTAGCATACCTATATTTGTGAATAATGTTATTTACAATGGAATATTCATGGCCTCAGGCGTAATTGGGGAGAGCTCCAGGTGTTGCTCTCCCAGTTTTCCCCAATATATGTCGGGTTACAAGAACCTAAAGTTCGTTCAGCAGTTATTCGGCGCGTTTCGGGCTATGTGCTGTTGCATTCTTCTGATCCCTTTCCTGATGAAACTTTTAATGAGAACACACTTCTTGTTCACGTTGGTATACCGTTTCAACAGGTCTTTGTTCGTTCTCAGCATTATACTGCAGCCCCTATTTATTTGCACAGGTGGTATACAGTTTGATCTCTATATCTCTCCCCTTCCCGTGCATTCTGTATCTCGGATGTTACGTTCTTGATCTCTTTTCTGCCGCCCCATCTTGTTAGGTGATTTTAATGCTGATCATCTTTGTGGAGGGTCCCACTGTGACTCTCGTGGTGATCAGTTGGAGACTCTTCTCACTTCTCATCCTCTTCATGTTTTAAATACATTTGCTTCCAAATATTTTGACTCTCGCACTCAAGTCTCTCTCTTGCATCGATCTTTTTTATGTTCATCAATTGCCCTTGATTACACTTGGTCATTTCTCCCAGATTTGTATGACAGTGATCATTTTCCTATTATTGTTACTTCTACATATTCCTGACCGCCTTGTAGCCCCCAGTAGCAATTTGGACGTGCGAATTGGGACTTACTCTCATCTTACCGCTTTTTGTGGGGACCCTTCTTCGTCCTCTATTGATGAGCGGGTGCACCAGTTTTCGCCCTTAGTTTTGACTGCAGGATCACATTCTATTCCTCAAATCTCAGGGAGGTATTCTCAGACATGCATACCTTGGTGGTCTCCTGCGTGTGCCCGTGCAGTGCAATTGAAATGGGCTGCATGGGGCTGTTATCAATATAATCAGACCGCACATCATCTTTTGGACTTTAAGCAGGCAAGAGCAGTCACTGGCCGCATCATACACGATGCTTAACGCACTTGTTGGCACGACTACATTTCTACTATTTCCTCAACTGCCCCTAAGTGTGCGTTTAGAAGAACATAAGAAAGAAGGAACACTGCAGCAGGCCTATTGGCCCATGCGAGGCAGGTCCAAGTCTCCAACCGGCTTAAGCCAATGCCCCGACCCAGCCAGGTCAGGTTACATTCACTTAAGGAAGGAGCACGGCATCTGACCTAGTGGCACAAGCTAGTCAGAACCAACTCACACCCGCCCGCACCCACTCATATATTTATCTAGCCGACCACCTGGATTTAACCCTCCCCAGGTAAACTCCAGGTAGTCAGGTCACTTCTAGTTAAGGAATTAGTACGGCATCTGACCTAGTAGCACAAGCTAGTCAGGTCTAACTCGCACCCACCCACACTCACTCATGTATTTATGTCGTGTCAGTATCATATATACACTTGTGTAGTGTATCAGCATTCATCCCACTTATACAGCTGGTCCCTTTGCGTGTGACGTCACGATACCCGCTGACGTCAGAGGCTCAGCACATGTGCATAGTCTCAGATAGGCGTACACGCTCAGTAGCGACAGACCTATAACTGGACAGACGTGGCTGGACTCTCTCCTGCTTAGTCCGTAAATATACCGTAACCATCCTACAAGGAGTGTCTATGTCTACCTAAATATCTCTCCCAAGACCCACACAACATTTATCTAACCTATTTTTAAAACTACACAATGTCCCAGCCCCTATGACGGTACTCAGGAGTTTGTTCCACTCATCCACAACTCTATTACCAAACCAGTGCTTTCCTATATCCTTTCTGAATCTAAACTTTTCCAACTTGAAACCATTGCTGCGAGTCCTGTCTTGGCTGGATATTTTCAGCACGCTATTTACATCCCCTTTATGTATTCCTGTTTTCCATTTATACACAAGTTGTGTGGCAAGCATACTCTGGACCCAGCTCCTGTTCTGCGGGTTGCTGGTGTTAGTGTTGTGGAACCTCTTGAAGTTGCCCTGGAAATTTGGAACTATCTTGTCTGTCTCTCCCAAGGGCTTCACCTCTGTCCCTCGTTTCTCGCTTCTAAGTCTGCCAGGGAGCAATCGCCCTTGGATTTATCTTCTAATGGGATGGAGCCATATAGCGTACCTTTTACTCTCTTAGAGCTAGAGTCCATGCTTTCCACTTGCCAGTCATTGGCAGCTGGGCCTGATGATATTCATATCCGTATGCTACAGCATCTGCATTCTACACCCCTTCAGTCTTTCTGCGTCTTTTCAATCTTGTTTGAACGCGTGGGGGTCTCCCTCAACAATGGAAATCTGCTGTTATCCTACCGTTTCACAAACCAGGCACTTTGGGGCTTGATACCTCTCACTATCGTCCCATTGATCTGACCAGTGTAGTCTGCAAGGTGATGGAACGATTGGTGAATAGACGTCTGATATGGTATTTATAGACTCACAATAGTCTTTCTCCTCGCCAACATGGCTTTTGCAAGGGCCACACTACTTTGGATCCCTTTCTTCACTTAGATATGTATGTGCGAAATGCCTTTACTAATAAACACTAGCAATCTTTTTTATCTCGAGAAGGCATATGACACTGCTTGGAGGTATAACATCTTAGCCCAGGCACACTCCTTAGGCCCCTTGTGGTAATCCACCGATCTTCCCTGCTGTTTTCTTATCTGAAAGACATTTTCGTATCCATGTTGGCGCCTCGCTTTCCTCAGACTTTGTTCAGGCCAAGGGAGTCCCACAAGGTTGTGTCCTTAGCACTACCCTTTTCTCTTGGCTATAAATGATCTACCTTCCATTCTTCCATCACATATTTGGTCGTCACTTTATGTGGATGACTTCGCTATAGCTTACGCAGGCGCTGACTGTCGCCTGGTAGCTTACTCTACACAAGAAGAATCCATCTCTCAACAAGTTGTCCTGATGTCATGTCTGCAAATCTCAGCATCCAGACAGGTGCAAGCAGGATCCAGGCCAAAATTTGCCTAATTCTCTGAGAAATGGCGTCACTGACTCTACGCACAGCGTCCCACGCTGTTTCTCAGTCACGTGCTCAGCCTTGCCAGCATGTTTTGCTGTTGTTGTTCAGCTCAGCACTGCTATTTTAGCAAGTCAGAGGTGAGTTTGTAGTGATTTCAGCACCATCCAGTTGGACCCTGGTTCCCTCGTGTGGTGTATGGGCGAGGGAGGCAGGCGCGCGGCCCTTGTCTCTCACCATACACGGTCGCCGCCCTAGTGTATGCCACACACTCCACTCACTGCTCTCACTCCCTCTGGTTCCTGTGAATTTCCTTGTGAATTCTTGCCAGAGCTGTGTATCCGAGTGCCCGAGGCCACTTGAAGCCACGTGATCAGCAAGCCAAGTGGGGTGTGACCAAGAAATGTGGGTTACCAAGCCAGATGTCCCAAGCTACATGCCGTGGCCTGCTGCCGCATCAACCCAAGACGTCACCATGCTGCTGACGTCACCATGCTGCCTGACTCCACTGACGTCACTCACGATGCTGCCCGACTTCACGACGTCACCTCGCGACGTCACTCACGACGTATGCCTGACGTCACTCGCGATGTCACCCCATGACATCCATCATGACATCACTCCAGGACATCACCTCGCGACGTCTGCTGACGTCACTTGCGATGTCACTCCATGACACCACCTCACGACGTCACGCCTGACATCACATGATGTCCCATGTGTTATAGTTTTCACAGTGAGCATTTTATTTTAATTATTTTCGAGAAGTTTGAGAGAAGACATATGTCGTGTGTTCATTAATTCCTCTCAGTCAGTGTTCTCACATGTTCGTGTATTGCTTAGCGTCGATTTTTGCACAGGAAAGTGTCAGTAAACCATGTTGTACCACATGTGCAGTATGTGTGTAGTTTCTCGTGTGTCCTATGTGGCATCTGTGTGTTACTTTGTCACCCGGTGTGACCCTGCGCCCCCGCACTTGACAGCTGACATTTGTCAAGTCCAGGCAGGCGTCAGTTATGAGCGTCCGAGCGCCTTGTACAGAAAGCTCTTATTGTTCGCCACTCGTAGATGCCTCTGCTGAATCAAACCCGCGACGATTCTCCCATCGAGACCATTCCACTTCACCTCCTAGACCGTCAGTCCAGTTATTTGTAAATGGCCAGTCAGGGGATGCTCAGATTTTCCTCTGCTGTAACTTCAACTGTTGAGAGATGACACTCATCAAGCCGCAGTTAAGCCTGTCGGCAGGCAACTGTCAGCCTCGTGTCACAGCTTCAGTGAGCAGTCTGCACAAAGGTGATGTCACTTTGACTGCTAGCCCACTCACTGCAGTATGGTGTATGCTGTTACGACCTCCAGATGTTTCGCTGAGTCGTCCCTGTCACGACTCGCTCCACACTCGCCAGCAGCGACAGTACCAGTCGAGGAATGTTCTCCTGAGTCGCTTGCCTGAAGATGTAGTTCTGCCCTGTTGCGACTACTGACGACGCCTCACTCGAGGGCACCAGCAGGTTGTGCCCCAGGTTATTGAAGTCAGCTTCCTTAGATTAATAAGATTAATGAAATCGAAGGTGATCTAGAGGGAGAGGTAAACTTTGAGTTTACACAGGTGCTTGGGCAGTTTCCTCTTGGCATTTAGTTATGGTGCTGTATTAATCACATATTTTAAAATTTAGATACAAAATTGCACTATGAGTAAATCACAAGAAATCCATCAAAACTGATCTAAAACGGTAAAACACATCGACCGGTTATCATTTCTAATTTGTGAGCTTGTGACTGGTCGGATATCATGTGTTATAAACGTCAGGAGCAATAAAACGTTTACAAAGTGTTACTACTGAGCTGAGAAGTTACCAACATTAAAAGGTTGCTTCATATGGAGCAACTTTAACATAACAGCCGAGGCAAACATCAGATAAGACTTACATTTTCTACAATACAAATTTTGATTAATTTCATCACCGCTTTTTTGCTCCTCCTTCAAGAGCAAATCACGTGACACTACGATTATTTTGTCACTTTAGTTTCTTTTGCAAAGTGAGTATAATCCACTTCGCAAAGCATTAAAAACCTGCAATTCCTTTAAACCTTTCTTTTCTGATGTTGCAAAGAAAGAACCGACATGTTTGAAGTCTCAACATCAAAAGGAAGACTTGAGTCATGGCGGAGTTATTACTGAGGAAACACAGAGGCAGGCCAAGCGAGGTGGTGTCAGCAAACACCGCCGCAGGAAATGTTAGGTTCCAGGACCCATGGGAACAGTATAGTAGTAAAATTCATATGGACAAAAAAGTCGTAGAACTCATGAGAACAGTACAGTCGTAGAACTCGTGAGAACAGTACAGTCGTAGAACTCATGAGAACAGTACAGTCGTAGAACTCATGAGAACAGTACAGTCGTAGAACTCGTGAGAACAGTACAGTCGTAGAACTCATGAGAACAGTACAGTCGTAGAACTCATGAGAATAGTACAGTCGTAGAACTCATAAGAACAGTACAGTCGTAGAACTCATGAGAACAGTACAGTCGTAGAACTCATGAGAACAGTACAGTCGTAGGACTCATGAGAACAGTACAGTCGTAGAACTCATGAGAACAGTACAGTCGTAGGACTCATGAGAACAGCACAGTCGTAGAACTCATGAGAACAGTACAGTCGTAGGACTCATGAGAACAGTACAGTCGTAGAACCCATGAGAACAGTATAGTCGTAGAACCCATGAGAATAGTACAGTCGCAGAACCCATGGCAACAATACAGTCGCAGAATCCATGGCAACAATACAGTCGCAGAACCCATGGCAACAATACAGTCGCAGAACCCATGGCAACAATACAGTTGCAGAACCCATGGCAACAATACAGCCGCAGAACCCATGGCAACAATACAGCCGCAGAACCCATGGCAACAATACAGTCGCAGAACCCATGGCAACAATACAGCCGCAGAACCCATGGCAACAATACAGTCGCAGAACCCATGGCAACAATACAGCCGCAGAACCCATGGATCCCGCCTCGACTACATCACTCTCCAGATTGTTCCACTTCTTGACAACTCTACGGCTGAAGAAATGCTTCTGACTCATCTAAGTTTTCAACTTCCGGTTATGCCTTTTTGATCAGTACAGTCGCAGAACCCATTCTGTATTGTAGACTGCCACTTATGTTAACTCCCCACTTCGTATACTTTGTAACTGATTTTTGTTTAGCTCACCGCAAATATATATATATATATATATATATATATATATATATATATATATATATATATATATATATAGTAGTGTAGAAAGTCCCTGTAGAACTCAAAATGGCGGCGGTCCCCCACCACCCCTCCACCCCCACTTCCGGTCACCTCCCCACGTCCGGTCACCCCCACTTCCGGTCGCCCCCACTTCCGGTTCGCCCCCACTTCCAGTTTTTTTTTTTTTTTTTTTTTTTTTTCATCCTTAGCAGACCCGCACCCCTCACACCCCCTGAGACCCTCATCTCTGAGCGGTCTCCTTCAGTGCACTCGAGCCCCCGCCCCACCGCGCCGCCCGCCCCGCGCCCCGCCCGCGCCCTTCCGCGTCGAGCCGCCCGAGCTGCCTTCTGCAGCGCCTTCTGCTGCGGATCGCCCCGCTCCTCGATTTTTCGATTTTTTTTTTTTCATTTTTTCAAATTTTTCATTTATTCAATATTACTTCTGATATTTATTATTTGACCTCTATGGAGAGTCAGAGATATGGTAACCCCCTATGGGGTAGAAATTTTCTCGATTTCAATAAAAAGAACGAAAAGACTCATTTTTCAATATTCTATCATTCCTCCATCTCCTTGGATCAAGTTCCCTATGGGGTATAATATTTCACAGTTTACTAATTCATCAGAAAAGACACCCTATGAGGTCTCTCTCTTTAAGTAAATTGAACTAAGACTTACCTACTTTGGAATTTCATCAAATTCACTTCCATCCCCCCCCCAATATTCCTGATCCACTTCCTTGGATCAAGATCACCCATCTCCCTCCCACACCCTCTTGGTGGTCAGTGACGTCACAATATTTCCTCGGACAAGCTTAAACATGAGAAGAGTACAACAAGTTCAATCAAGCGAGCCCAGGTGTGGTGCGCCGTCATCACTGGGTTGCCAACAAGTTCAATCAAGCGAGCCCAGGTGTGATGTGACGTCACAATATTTCCTCGGACAAGCATCCCTATGGGGTCTCTTTTTTAATGTAGGTTAACACTAATACACATTTTTCATTTATTTATTTTATTAATACATATACATTTTCGACTAACAGAGTAAAAAGATACATTTTTCCAGTCTTACATTAACATTTTCAGGTCTCAATAAAAAGTCCCCATAAGTCAAGTCATTGACTAAAATGAACATAACACGAATTAAGATTTCAGGTAACAGTCTAAAAAGATACATTTTCCATGTTTTCAGGTAATACGTTAATTTTCAGTCGTTTTAATACCCACTTTAAGATTTTCCACTTATAACTCACAATATTTTTTACTATTTCATCAGAAAACGATCCAATTCAACGAATTTTTAAGACGTTTCATCCACCCCAGCGCCTGA